>JAOTRR010000001.1:0-12900 GCA_028570945.1 Gogo arcuatus
TTATCTTAACCAGCTTCATGAGGTAGTCACCTGGAATGCTTTTCAATTAACAGGTCAGCCTTGTCAAATGTTAAGTAGTGGAATTTCTTATCTTCTTAATGTGTTTGAGATCATCAGTTGTGTTGTGTCAAGGTAGTGCTGGTATATAGTAAATAGTGCTGTTTGACAACTGTAGTAATCATGTTATATCAAGAACCACTCAACTAAGTAAAGAGAAATGACAGTGCATCATTACTTTAAGACATGACGGTCAGTCAGTACAGAAAATTGCAAGAACATTGAATGTATCTTCATGAATAGGTGTGTCCAAACTTTTGTCTGGTACTGTATATATGTCCAAAAGAAACAAATGTAAGGTTTTTTTTGTTTGTTTGGTTTTTATTTTGTTTTTTTTGTTTTGTTTTTTGTTTTTTTTTGCTTTTCAGAATTGTAGTTAGGATTAGGTCTACTTATGCCATGTCCAAGTAAATATTAGTAACGGCTAGCTATAACTTGCTACAATCCTAATGCTACAATATTAAGCATGGTAAAAAACAATGACATATTTTGTGACTGAAATCTATGACTTATTAAAATAAATTAGTTCAGTACAATACAGACACAATACATGGCTACAATTTCACCAACAATAAAAGAAAAAAAATCCATCCTGAATTACTTTTTAGTTTACACTTATTCATTCAACATTTTAGTCTATTTTTATCTGGTTAATAGTTTCCGAAATTACCCACAATGCCACTCAACTGCTGGCTGATAGTGGTGCCAGTTGGCAATAGTCTTTAATTAATCTCTAGCACTGGCACCATCCTGGTGGAAAAGAGCTAGGAGAGACAGATGCAGTAGCACTTTAGTCCTTTTGTCTGTCCAGATGTCTTTCCTCTTCTGTACAGTCTGCTCAAACAGCTTATACCACCATAGATTGCTAATAAGGCTAGCCTTTGCCATAAGTAGGTTATGGGCAGCTATGGGCTGCTTTGGGTAGTGTTCACATCAACCATCAGAGTGGGGAAAAAATGCGATCTTAGTGATTTTGACTATGGTATGATTGTTGGTACTAGACAAGCACGTTTGAGTATTTTTATAAATGCTGATCTCCTGGGATTTTCACACACAGCAGTCTATAGAATGGTGGAATAAAGAAAAATCATCCAGTGAACAGCAGTTCTGTGGACATAAAAGCCTTATTGATGAGAGATCAACGGAGAATTGCCAGACTGGTTCAAGCTGACAAAAAGGCTACAGTAACCCAGATAACCATTCTGCGCACTTGTGGTGCACAACTGTAGTAATCAACTCACACTCATCACACCTTAGCTCTTGTTATATTTAATTTTTAATGTTTACTCTTTGTCATGATACTTGTTGTTTGTCACTGTCTATGCACCTTGGTCCTTTAGGAATGACATTTTGTTCTTCTGTATACTGTGTATGTGGAAGAATGACAATAAAGTTGAGTTGAGTTGAGTTGGTGAGCACCATCTTGAGGTGGATGGGCTACAACAGCAGAAGACCATGTCAGGTTCCACTACCAGCCTAGATTAGAAAGCTGAGGCTGCAGTGAGCATAGACTCACCAAAACTGGACAGTTGAAGACTGGAAAGACGTAGCCTGGTCCGATGAATCTTGATTTCTGCTGAGGCACACAGATGGTTGGGTCAAAATTTGGTGCCAACAGCATGAATCCATGGACCCAACCTGCATTGTTTCAACAATCCAGGCTGGTGGAGGTGGTGTAATGGTGTGTGGAATCTTTTCTTGGCACACTTTGGGCCCAGTAATATCAATGCATCTTCACTCGAATGCCACAGTATTGTTACTGACCATGTGCATCCCTTCATGGCCACAATTTACCATCTTCTAATGGCTACTTCCAGCATGATAATGCACCATATCATAAAGCAAAAGTCGTCTCAAACTGGTTTCATGAACATTACAATGAGTTCAGTGTTCTCAAGTGGGCTTGCCAGTTACCAGATCTGAATCCAGTAGAACACCTTTGGGCTGTGGTAGAATGGGAGATTCATAACATTAAGGGGCACCAGAAAAATCATGTCACCATGGGCCAGAATCTCAAAGGAATGTTTCCATCATCTTGTGGAATCCATGCAACAAACAATTTAGGCAGTTTTGAGAGCAAAGGGAGGCCCTATCCAGTATTAGTATAGTGTTCCTAATAATGTGTTTGGTGAGTGTATGTCCTACAGGTAACTTTTGTCTGCAGTAAAAAATAACCTTTACCTGGATGAAAAAAATATTCAAAATCCACCAAAATGCATGAACTGAAAAAAAAAAAGCAAGGAAACATCAAAACCAAACACGGGTCAACATTTCAACTGCAAAATTTAAATAATTTTTTAAAAATCAATATACTAATAACCTGCTCATTTGAAGGAGTTTATTATCCTGGTCTTCTAAACAAATGTATTTATTGTCACTGGTATGAAGAACCAAATGGTTTTTGTTTAAACAATAAATTTTAGACTCCCAAACATAATCTGAGAAACACCTAAACAAAGAAACTGCAAACAGTTTAAATAATAACAGTTTTTAAAAAATGGACATTTGATTTTCCTATTCATTTATAAAACTTGCAGATGGCACAAACTCCTCAGTGTTTTCAGAGCACTAACATTGGTTCTTTATGCTTTGTTTTTAAACAGGACCTATACAATCAGAAAGTGAAAGAAATAAGAAATCTAGGCAAAAGTGGCAATTACTGGGGTCCAAGCACCTTCAGTAAATATCACCCCAAGTGGCCAGTTTTTGCCAAGTTACAGAGAACAATAAAAATTCAAGAGATGAACATTGCTACAAAATGTAATAGTATGAAATGTCTTAAATTGCATGAAATGTGGCCATTTGGCTGAAGGTGCCCCATGTTCTTAAAATTGGTGTCAAATTACTCAGTAGAGTCTAATACTCAAGAATTATCAAAAACCTGAGATTTGCAAACATGGCCTCCACATGCCAATCAATCCAAGTGAGGTGGAGCGTGATTTAAGCAAGCAATCATGAGTTACAGCTGTTTGAGTAAAATAGGCTCTGCCTCAATTAAATTGATTGATGCATGGTGGCCATATTGCTTACAATTGTGTCAGCAGTTTCACATTCTGCTGAGTAACTTGGCAACAAATTTGAAAAGATATGCCAAAAAAAAAATCCTAGGACTAATTCACAAAACTAGATTTTGCATATTATGCTAATTATCATATGATAGTGGGCAGAGCAGAGCTTTCATCTAGCCACCCTACCCTGTAGTGTGGGTGAAGAATGTGAAGAACAAGAGACTGTCACATACAGTGAGTCCTTGCCAGATATTCCTGCAGCTCCCTCAATGTTGCCATAGGTCTCTTGGCAGCCCCCGATACGTTTTTGTTGTCCTTTTGTCAATTTTGGAGGGATGTCTTGTTCTTGGTAATGTCACTGTGGTACCCCATTTTCTTCACTTGTAAATGATGGCCTCCATAGTGTTCCATGGTACAAATAATGTTTCGGAAATTTATTTGTACCCCTCTCCTGATTGATACCTTTTGAGAATGTGATCTTTATTTTATCTTTAATTAGAAGCACTTCATTGAAGACAAATGTATTAGAATTGCTTCTGAGTTTGAATATGATTATTTAATTCTGAGCACAGTCACATGCCTCTTTACAAAAGGGGTTGCAAGCTTATGCAGATGAGGATGTGTTCCCTTTTGAGTGTTGTTCCTCTCAACATTTCTTTACGTCATCTCTGAGTTTTTCCTTGCCACCATTGCCTGTTGCTTGCTCATTAGGGATACATTTCAATTTTATATTTGGCTTTCTGTCCATTGATAGAAGCATTATATAAAAACATTAAATTGAATTATGCAACCAGGTTATTGTTACATTACAAAAACTTGCAATTTTAACAGGGATGTGTAGCTCTTTTATATCCGCTGTACATAATATAAAGTACTAACAGCTTTTAACCTGCCCAGTAGTCTTCTCCATCTCAGAGTGAGACAGCGTGTAAACTTTCCTGCAGTGTTCCATACAGCTGGCGTGGCCAAGCTGCTGAATGATTCTTTATAGATATGCTAGTTTTTCCATGTCGGCAATTTCAGGCTACTTTTCAGTGTTTTTATGCATGTGTTCAGAATTATAAAAATAATTGCAGGGGAAACCATATTAGTTAATCTTTTACTTTGTGAAGCTCTCTGAAAAAGGTAATGATGCAGTGATGTATAAAAAGCCAGCTCATCAGACCATAAGGCTCATCAGTTGTTTGCACAACAAAATTTATTAGAACAGTGGTTTTGAAAAGAAGGCTGTAGCTGCCAGGGAATCAGCATTAGAAATACTTTAATAATCCCAAGGGAAATGCTAAATGATGCAAGTTAATAAAAAATCTGAACTGAATAAAACTCCATAAAACTCACAGGCCAAAAGACAGATAAAAACAAGGAAAAAAATTTAAAACCATATTAGAATATTTGTAGTCAGCAGTTGTAGTCAATCTGCTTTCAAACAGAAAACCAAATAGCAATCAAACAAATGCAATTATTGTAATCCTTTCAAGTGCCCAGAAAACAGACATCAGTAATAGCTTAGAAATAAAGCTGAACTTCCACAATACAAAAAATAACAAAATTAATGTACATAAGCAAAATTATAGGAAAATTCCAAACCATTTAATGATACAATTTACATATTTTGTGAAATTGTAAACAGTAAATATGGAAATGAGGTCCATTCTGGCCATAAAATTCATGTTTGAGGCTTGGGTTGACAGTGTAACTAATATCATAACATAGCTATATTAGGTAGGTAGGTGGGTAGGTAGGCAGGCAGGCAGACAACTAATATTAATAAAAGGTTTTGAGGTATATGGCAAACAACACTAAAATGCAAAGCCAACATACCTATTCATGTTAACTTTTTTTTAACAGTAAAAATAAACATTGCTACAATGCCCCTCATCTGCTAAAATACCAAAAGTAAATATTAATTATATTGACCAAAGATTAATTACTGAAAACTGTTATTAAATTGTTAGAATATTGTTACAGATAAAACTATGAGCTTTTTCTTGTTTAGTTTCAGGCAGATTCCTATGCTTAAATGTTTACATGAATAGAACAGAGATCCAGTAAGAATAATAAGCTGGCTGGGAGCAAAAACTACACTTGCATTATTATGGAGTGCATTTAAAATTAGTGCTAGGAGGAGCAGGATCACTTAAAAAAAATTGCCTTCTATTGTATTAGTACAGTATATGAGGCACAGTGTTTACAGAGGACCTTAAATGCAGCTGAAGTAATGGCAAAAACACTGGTTTGAAAAAGGTCTAATTTACCATTTTTGTTTGTTTAAAAAAAGATTTGTTTTTGTTAAGTAATATTGACTGCCAGGCTGTATCACTTTTATCTTAGTCCCTGAGGGGTTGGTGGTCGTGATTTTATTCAATTTAATTTTGTATACAAAATGACACAAACAACCATATCCACAACAGTAAGTATAAAGCAGTTTTAGTCAAATGTTTAGAGAAAATAAATGCAGCAGGTGACACCTTAAGTACATCTTTGTTGGTGTAAGCAAGATTTATGACATTTGTCTTATAGCAATATTTTACAACTGTTGCACCCATCAGACTCTTCAATTGTTAAAAAGGTATACACGTATGTACCATGCAAACTACTAGCACAATAATAGTAATTAAAAAGTACTTATTTGTAGTTACAAAAGAAGTAAAGTATCATCTGCACATATGTATTAAACTATAATGGATATATATTTTAAATTATTTAAAGCAGACAGAAAAAAAATACGTGGTACTAATATTTACATGCAAACAGTAAAGCATTTCACTCTATATATCTTTATTATTGTAAAGATTAGGTACTAAACTCCACTGTTTGCTACTGGCAGTCTTTATAGATAAGGGACTATAACTTTTTCTTTAAACTGAAACTGACTTTAATACAAAAAAGGAAAGAAAATAAACTAGAACAAATGGGCTATATTAGGGCAAAATGAGTTCTGACTAAATAGAACTCATTGTGTTAAAACCTTTGTTCCCTGAATCAAATAAGAAAGAGATGCATCTCTTTCCTGAAGATGATGTGCAAGAATATTCATTATATAGTAAGCATTGTAATAAGCAAATACATTTATGAATATGTTAATATAATATTACTTTTGTAAAATAAGTATTTTTTTTCCAGAGTTTTGGTACATTAAATTTTGCTAATACTGAATATGAAATAATGGAATAGCACTCACCACCAAGAGTGGTATGATGGGACAATCCATTAACACCTCAATCATTTTCATTATTTATATGTACATATTGTTTGTTTAATTCTGTGAGACTGACTGATTTTACAATGATGCAAAGAAAATAAATTAAATAACTGCTGCAGTCCACAAGTAAGTGCCCTCACTGCCCACATATTGTGTGCTGATTATTATTATTGTATCATCCCCTTAAAACCCACACTTTTGATAGATTTAATAATAGAATTGAAGATAAGAATGCATGCAAGAATGGTCTACCATGCTCTAAAATGATAACCATCATATGATACATGGCCTCTTAAAACATGTATTGTGAAAAAAAAAATACATCATGAACATGATGTATTTTTAACATCACTTAAGGATGTAGCCGAATATGAATACATTATCTAGGTAATGTTCTAAATAAATACAAATATAAATATGAATGAGGTGCAATACTTTTTTTGGGGGAAAGCTTGCCAAAAAGTCTCACAATGAGACTAGGTGTGTACAGGTGTGGACTGGAATCCTGCAGAATGAAACCAAAGAAGTCGAGAGAGCGCAAGGTCTCACGGGCATAGATGCCAGATCTCAGCAACATTCCCACCCCAACTACAACTCAAAAACCACACAAAAATACTTGAAACTACTTGTGATTTTTCAGTATATGGATATTAACCACTCCATAAACCCCCTTTCCCTCTTCCAATCTTTGAAATAAACCAGACTGCAATTTAAACCAGAAATTGTTCTGTACACTGTATACACATTGCCTGTATGTAACCTTTCCCTGGTTGCCATAGCCTATATATTCCATAGCCAAGGAAACTGGACTTATGGACAGTATACACTCACTGACCATTTTATTAGAAACACCTGTACACCTCATTATTTTTTGCAATTATCAAATCAGCCCAATCATGTGGCAGCAGCACAATCCATAAAATCATGCAGATACAGAATGGGGGAAAAATTACTTTGAGCATGGTTGTTAGTGTCAGATAGGCTGGTTTGAGTATTTTAGTAACTGCTGATCTCCTGGGATTTTCACACACTTTACAAATATGGAGAGCAGAAAAAATCTCAAAATGCACATCAAGTCGAACCTTGAGGTGGAATGAGCTACAACAGCAGAAGTTAACATTGGGTTCCACTCCTGTCAACCAAGAACTGGAATCTGAGGCTATCCTGGGCACAGACTCCTGAAACTGTAATATTCACCTGTCCAGTTTCAGTTCAGGCTTTTGATATGAAGCCTGTCAAGACAAATCCCAAAGTGACACTCATAATAAGGAGTCTGCCTCTTAAGAGAAAAAGTCTCACAAACCTATTTTTAATGTCTCTCTTCTATGGCTGATGTGCTACAGTTTCCTGTCAATAAACAAAGTGACCCATTTGCCAAAGCTATGAAATTTCCTTCACAGCAACTGATCTAATCTTTTCACTATTAAAACCATTTCAAAGCTGAGGTAGCAGAGATAATGATCATTTTCTTATAGTCCACTGGACTGCAAGGCTGGAAAAATAAATACACAGTCAAATGCAGCTTGATGTCAAAGAAGAAAGGTCTGGATTCACAAACATCTAGACATCTAGAAGCTTTTCTAATGTATTTACAAACATATGATAAGGGGTCAAAGAGGACTGGTCAGTACTATTTTGCAAGTGAGGTTACATAAAGAAAGCTTTATTTTTCACTATGTCATTCCCTTGAGTTCATAATCATTTGTAAGCCTATCATTTGTAAGAACAGTAATGATCTTAACTAATCACCTTACTTATTTATCTTAGATCCTATTTGTTACAGAAAATACTTAAGTGATGGCATGCCTTTTTCCTAGGAATAATACTGCAATACTCCGATGACAACCTACAAGCTTACATACTCATAACAAGGCAGTATTTTAACAGATATTTTCAGGCTAATTTACACCTTTATTTGATAGGAACCATTTGCTTATACACTGCTGTTTAACTATCAATCATTTATGTATCCTGACATCCATAAAGACATGTTATTGTAAAACTCATTTAAGATAACACTTTATTGATCCCAAGGGGAAACTAGAGAGAAGTGTAAAAATGTGTTGCAAAATTCATGTAATATTAAAACTGTAAGTGATGTTACATGTCTGCTTTTGTACCAGCTTACATGAAGGGCAAAAAGCAATTCTTTATTTCTTTAGAACATGTTAAATATGTAAATTCTTATCAATAAGCAAATAATTACATTGTAAATTGTGTGAAGATGGGTTTATAATGAACTAGTGGAAGATATAAGATTTTCAGCCCCAGTTTAGTTTGCCAGCCAATTTAGTACCACTGCAACCAAAGACAGCTGATGACAAGTTCTGGCAGTCTATAGGTATAAAAGTATACCTAGCTTTAGTTTATGATTTTAGTCTACTGTTAATTGGTATTAACAAACCTCATAGAAACCTTTGTTGAATCTATCTACATTACTTGCTTGAAATTAGACTAAACTTACATGTATTAATATGTATTATCCAAGTGCCTTGAACAGTTAAGTGAAATTTATTCACCACTGACTCGATCTCAGTAGCCTGTGTTCTTATTAACTGAGCATCTTGGCAATTCCAAACTGTAGTATATCCTACAGGTTTAGTAAAATCTAGCAAACTCTGAAATCCATCTGACCACAATGGATTTATTATAAATTCAAAAGTCAAAAAGTAAATAACTGCACTATTCTCATAAGTGCATTGTTACCCCAACTGAAAATGGTTCCAATGTGACCTGGCATCTATCCTGTAATCATAACAAATATTGAAAAAAAGAGGGAAAGAAAAAACCCTACCAAGTTTCTACTTATCTATAGTATTATCATCAAAGGTATGTGCCTACCCCTTTTTTTCAGATTTTCCATCTTGAATACTTTTGTTAATTGTTAAAATTAAAATAATTTAAACCTTGGAAAGCTGAACAAACTCAAGGGATTAACAGTGACAGTCTTGAAGGAATATCAAAGTGGAAATTTGTACATGAATAATAACTGCTCTGTGATGTGTCAATCAACTTTGAGCAAAGCAACTTACCTACAGGTAGTGTTCATATGTGCTTTATTTGTCTGTCTTTTAAGTACGTATGTATGGTAGGGGTTGGACCAATACAAACTGTTACTAATCAGCTAGTCCTAGTCCACTATTTTAGGCTATTTTATTAATGCAGCAAAGAATTTGTCAAACTGCACTTCAATTAACAACCACACAGACTACAAATTAAATTTCCAGCTTCAGTGTTTTCAGGCTAAGTAAATAAGTAAATAAATTGGTGCAAAATAATAAATAAAATAATAACTGTGCATCATATTACACTATTTAAGAACCAATTCTGGTTCTTAAATTCTATGAATTTACCAATTCATAAAATGCACTCATGTATACTAATGAAGTCACTTAGCCTGCCTTCTTTATCATATGTATTTTCTGTCACCCACCTAGTTGACATCCCAAAAGTGGCAACTAGTGAATGTATTACTCGACTAGTCTATGCAACCCTAAGGTACAGCATGAATTATACCTTCATACGGTAATGTGTGACTGTGTGCGTTAATGTTAGTACATTAAAGTTGTATTAAAAAAGACCTGGGTTTAGTCAAGTAGGTATTAAAAGGACATTCTACACTACACTAAAGGAACATGACAAAAACCATTTATAAAACACTTCCATAAAACAGTATCCAAGTTCGTATTAGAAATACAACACAATAGTTTCAGAAACACAATGTACAGTAATGTAAAGTCCTGACTTGTAGAATTAGCAGCTCTGGAGAGGTCTGACCTGAGGTTACTAGATATGCATCACAGGGCAAAACTCAGAAAAATGACAATCTGAGATGTTTATAGCAAAATTGAATGGTATATGCTATAGAAAGTGAGGTAAGAGAAGAGCATTTTTTGTAGTTAACCAGTGTGATATGCAAAAAATAATCACTGAATCAACCATATGAACATATACTGTACACTATATACAACATATATAACCAAAGGTTAACATTTCCAGTTTCCATGTTTTCATTTGGAACTCCTGTCCTGAATTGTAGGCAATAAATAATGAAATGGTTAAACCATGGTTCATATTTTAGTAAAAACAAAACAAAAACAAAAAACCCTGATGTGTCTATTCTAACACAGTAATGTACATAATATCTATTATATAGTATTTATGTAAAAGTCTCTTTACATTTTTTTTTTTTTAACCTGAAAGCACATGAATAAATTGGATGCAAGTACTTGTCTGCCATACAATTCAAATGTTCCTTCTTCAGGCAATGCTGAGTTTGAAAAGCCATACACATGAATGTGTTTTCCAAGGCTGAGGTATAGCAGTTGAACAAGATAGCCATATGTCTATACTTATATCTACACACTACTAATACAGAGAAGTCTGTCGCCCTATGACTGACCAGTATTGCAACCTCTTCAGTTCCATTTATCCTGAGATAAACAATGTTGAAGGCTGCAGCTGTATTGTGTTAAGAAAAAAAAAAAAAGGAAAAAATGCAACAGTAAAAAATTTTTCAACCTAAATGGTGTCATCTTTTACAAGCCAATTTAAAGCTCTTTTACATTCATATGCATGTAACATAAGAAAACTTGAAGATTATCAGAGGAGATTGTGTTGGACAGGAGGATTCATTAACCATGGTAAATCTAAAATGTCAAATAAAAAAAAACTACAAAATTGTATGTTCCACATGCAGATTTGATGGCTATAAATTAGGTTAATTTTAACTTTCAACAGTGGTTTCATTCCATTTGAGTAAAAAATGAAATTGAATAAGTAAATAACAGTGAGTAATGAATAAAAACATGCATTTAAAAAAGTTATTATCTGAAAACATTCTTTTCAGACTAGGTGAGTACTAGGACAAATGCAAAGGTAGAACACAAGGTTTTGATAATTAAATAACAGACACTGCAGATTTTTCCCCCTAAAACTAAGTCTACACATACATTACACACTAATTCAAGTTGTCAACCAGTGTACATTAAAATGGTCAATAGGTTTGGGTCAGAGCTGCAGTATTTTGGTTATTTTAAGACACTAATGTTCCAACCTCTGACTTCACATACCATTATCTAACCTGCTACTGCAACCGATACTACAACATGCTTCCGAATGTTATTTACATAAAAGTGCTATTGTCAGAGGTTTCCTGCCAAATTTTCAACTAATCTTTTGAAGGTCTATTTCTCTATGCCAGGTTGTATCATTAACGGCATAGCTAGACCTGATAGACAGTCCTATTACCAACAGACAGTGTTGCCTGTTTTTTCTTAATTTTAACTATATAATCAATGTTTCATTTATATCATTATACATTTATCTCAGTTACCCTGAGATTCAGTGAAAAATAGTGTACGGCCAGGGGCTTCTTATTATTAGAATAATTTAAATTTCCTCCTTACTATACACACCAGTGGATTCCACCGAGGGCGGTTCCGTGACGTTGCGTCTGCGACATGGATTTTGTTTCGTACTCAGCGCAGCTACCAGGAGTGTTTCAGAAGTGGAGCGTTTTGTCTGCCTGATTTTGTTGACTTTATTTGGTTTATTTCTGTGCTGCTCTGTGAGTCTTGAACGTGGCTTGCAGCAAAATATACTAGAGTTTCAGCGTGGCGTAAGTGGTACTCAGCAAAAATAGGCATTGAAAAGATCTGCTGACAGTCATATTCCCATCATACCAGCAATTTTACATAACTGACGCCTTTCACTATAATTTCAACGTCTAGGATATATGTCACAGATATGAAAATTTTTTTTTTAGAATTGAGCACGTTTCTTAACATTTATCTGTCTAAAATAAGTATAAATTAAGACGACAATGAAATGAAATCAAACATTCTAAAACACAAACACAGGGTTTTGATAATTAAATAACAGATGGCCATTATCGAAGGCAAACTCAATGCAGTCCAGCGCCGTAGCCATCACACATGCGACGCAGCCAGTGTGGCCCAGGCCTACGTATGCGTGTATTTTTATCAGAGTGGAGTGGAGAGCCGCTTTGAAACGCACTGCGGCATATCTGGTGGAATCACAAGCACTGTCTAGAGTGGCCGCGATCAGGAACACGACACAGGTGTACCCGGTGGAATCCCATGGGGCCTGGGCACACCAGCTGCGTCGCGTCTGCGTGACGGCTACGTCAGTGAACCTCTGCAGCTCACATGCGTTTGTCCACGCCGCCAGCGTTGCTGATGCCAGCCCTATCTTTCTACATTGATTTTGCCTTTGATAATGGCGAATATTTTCTTTTACAACTGAGCACATGTTCTCAACCTCTGTCTGTCTACACTAAATATAAACTAAAATGATAATGAAATGAAATCAAAAATTCTATTAATGGCCATTATCAAAGGCAAACTCAAAAAAAAAAATCAAAAGGGATAGTTTTTTTGTGGAAAGATAGGGCTGGCAGTCATAGCAGCAATGCTGGAGGTGTGGACAAACACACACGTGAGCAGCAGCAGTTTTGCGACGTAGTTGTCACTCACAAGTGACACAGCCAGTGTGGCCCAGGTTGACTGCACACCAAGCAATGCCAATTTCAATGAAAATGTCAGTAACGACTATACTCCCCTCTGAAAGTATTGGAATGGCAAGGCCAATTCTTTTGTTTTTGCTATACAC
>JAOTRR010000001.1:101643-113088 GCA_028570945.1 Gogo arcuatus
GTATTTTGCTGCCAGTAAAAATCACATGGTTACAGAAAATTTCTGATTAGATTTTAAGAATTAGAAGCCTTTATTTGTCACATATACATTACGGCACAGTGAAGTTCTTTCTGTATATTTAACCCATCTGAAGCAGTGAAAACGCACGCGCACACACAGAGAGAGAGAGAGAGGTGACGCCTGGCGATTTTTTTTTTTATAATTAGAAGCCTTTATTTGATGGCTGTGTAACGAAGGGAAACAGCATTCTGGGGTGCCGTTAACGTCACGGTCAGATATCCGGTTTCAGTGCAAATGGTTGCGGCCAGATAAGCCTATTTTTAGCAATATCATAACTATTAAAATGGATAAATTGTTGTTATAAAATTTTATTTTTAATTTAAATGTGCGGAGGGCACATTAGGGCCCTTGTCGTGATCGGCAAACGGCATTTATTTTTGGGTTTTGTTTGACTTTAAGGACATTTACTGTTCTGTGTCACCTGGTCTGTTCTTTTTCCATATACAGCTAAGGTGTGAAGTTCTGAGGGAGTTTACTAGCTCTGAATTTTATTGGTTTTTAGCATTTTCGTGCAGTGTGACCGATCATTGTTGCTGATGTACACCACAACTGTAGTGTCAACGTGATCATGTGATTTGTACTTTGCAGGACAGTTGTGTGAGTCAGCAGAATAAACTAAGCACACAGCCTTGGGGAGCACCAGTGTTCAGTGTGGTGGTGCTGGATGTGGTGTTGCTGATCCTGACAGACTGGGGTCTCCCAGTCAAAACGTTCTGGATCCAGTTACAGAGGGGGTCGTCAAACCTAACAGGCCCAGCTTTCTTATCAGTTGTTGTGGGATGATTGTGTTGAATGCTGAACTGAAATCTATGAATAGCATTCTTACATAATTGTCCTTTTTGTCCAGATGAGTCAGAGAAAAGTGGATGGTAGCAGATATGATGTCCTCTGTTGAGCAATTAGGAAGGTAAGTGTACTGAAATGGGTCCAGTGTGGTGGGAAGACTTTGAAGCACTTCATGATGATAGGTGTGAGTGTAATGGGCTGGTAGTCATTCAGGCAGGACACAGACAATTTCTTGATCATGGCCAGATCAGGGCCAGAGTAGTTTTGCTATCAGGGTAGTCTGTGATTGTCCGAATACCTTCCCACATATGCCGTGTTTTCTTGGTGTTTAGAAAATGGCCATTGATTCTTTGTGCATAGTTGTGCTTTGCCTCTCTTATAGCCTGGGACAGATTGGCCCTTGCATTTGACAAGAGAGTTACCAGCTCATCAAATCTGAAGGCAGTGTCTTGGGTTTTCAGTAGCATACGCATCTATGCAGTTATTCACAGTTTCTGGTTTGTACATATGGTGATGGTCTTGAAGGAATTCACATCATCTGTGCACTTGCTGGTCAATATCATTTTCCACCACATTCCTTTGCCCTCAGAGGCACAAGAGTTGATGCTCCCTTCTTAGTGAGAAAACTGTTTCTGTGTTGCTGATCAAAGCACACAAAGAATTTTATAGGCTCGATAAGGGTCCCTGATGTAGTTTATCTAACTGTCTTGGTGGATTTCATGGCAACAGCTAGGGAGCAGTCCTCTATGACATACAATGTTTTATATTTAGTACGTGATGGCAATGTTGTCTTGTTACAAATAGAAATTGGTCTGAGCTGTTTGAGTTTAGCATCACTGAGAGTTGCATGCCAATAAATTACTCCTGGGTTCTAGCATGACCTCTGACCTGTTCATTTCCTCAGTTCATTTTTATATAGTTTATTGCAGTCTTTCCAGTTCTCTAGCTTGTTAGTCTATAGTTTGTTTAAATATTATGCCTGATGATTTGACTACTGGTTCTGTCCTTGAATACTTGATGTTTTGACCCTTGTCTGCTCTACCATTTTGGATTTTTTGGATTGTGTTTTTTACTGTTACACCTCTATGGAAATATCTTTATGATGAATATCATCTTTTGTATAGAAGGTTCTACATGTAAGGTGAATCTGAATTTATTTCTTTGATACTGTTAATAAAGAAATCCATCATGGTCCCAATAAGATAGTAAACACGCACATGTGGTATACATCCAGTAGACAGATGCTACCTAAGGTTAAAGTAATGCGATGTGAACAAAATCAAATCTAGAATGATTGAATATAAGAAAATATATAAACATACATAAACTATAATATACACAATATATACTAAACAATAAAATATATACAAATCACTTATGCTGGACAATAAAGCAGAGGCTTTGTGGAAGCATAATGGATTAATAGAATAGAAACAGAAAGCCTTTGTTGTCATTGTATAGCTCTGCATACAACGAAATTGGAGCAGTAGCCCAAGTTTGGTACATTTTAAACCTATAGTGACCAACTAACCATAAAACTTGAATAATTAAAATCCATACAAGTGCATCGTGTATGTAGTCCCTTGAGATGAGTTATTGCACTGTAATATTGTGTGCTAGTGAATATTCAAGTATTGCACAGAACAGTATAAATTAGCAGAATTAGAATAAATAAATATGTTAGCTATACAAGTGGATGGAGTGTTCAAGTGGAAGCTCTGTATATGAGTTCAGTGTAGTATGGTTCCAGTGTGAACATGTTTCTCAACTAAGTAGCAGGTGAACAACGCTTGTTTGAATTTAGTGTGCTAATGGCCCTGGGAAAGAAACTGTCCTTAGGTCTGCTAGTCCTTGCTTTCAAGGACCTGTAGCACCTGCCAGACGGTAACAGGTCAAACCGGTGGTGGCCAGGGTGTGATGGGTCTTTGACTATGTTTGTGGACCGACAGAGGTACCGGGAGTAAGCGATATCTTCAAGCGAGGGCAGGGGGCAGCCATTGATTTTTCCATGCTGTGTTGATCATCCTCTGAAGAGCAGTTCTGTCAGCTGCTTTGCAGCTGGCGTACCACACTGTGATGCAGTATGCTCTCAATGGTTGAGCGGTAAAAGGCCACCAGTAGCTTTCTCTCCAGGTTGTTTCTCCTGAGCACTATCAAGAAGTGGAGTCACTGCTGTGCTTTTTTTAACGACCACTGTGGTGTTGGCAGACCAGGAGAGGTCTTCATAGATGTAGGTTCCCAGGAATCTGAAAGTGTGAACCCTCTCCACTCAGTCCCTGCTCATGAAAAGTGGGGCCGGGTCTATGCTGCATCTCCTAAAGTCCAGTATGAGTTTTTTTATTTTTTTTTGGTGTTCAGTGTCAGGTTGTTTGCTGAGCACGATGCTGTTAGCTTCTGGACCTCGTCTCTGTAAGCCGAATCATCACCACCTGAGATGAGTCCCACCACAGTGGTGTAGTCAGCATATTTAATGATGGTGTTGGTTTGATGAGTTGGAGTGCAGTCGTAAGTGTACAGAAAGTAGAGTAATGGGCTCCACACACAGCCTTGTGGAGAGCCTGTACTGAGCATCAGGGTGGAGGAGAGGTGGGGACCAAGTTTAACAGTTTGTGGATGGTTTATGAGGAAGTCCTTTATCCACACCCAGGTGGAGGAGGAGAGGCCAAGGTCAGAGAGTTTGCCGACTAGTATGTCTAGTATGATTGTGTTAAAAGCTGAGCTGTAGTCAATGAAGAGCATCCTTACGTAGCTCCCTTTGTGTTCCAGATGGCACAGTGCGGTATATAGGGCTAAGGCGATGGCGTCTTCTGTGGATCTGTTTACTCTATAGGCAAACTGATGTGGGTCGAGAGTGGGAGGGAGACTGGCTTTGATGCGTTGTGAGACCAGTCTCTCATAGCACTAAATGATTACAGGTATGAGTGCAACTGGTCTGTAGTCATTCAGGCTGTCTGTGTCTGGCTTTTTTGGAACAGGGATGATTTTAGGCAGAGAGGGATAGTGGCTAGCGTCAGGGAGAGATTGAAGATCTTTGTGAAGACCCCCGTGAGTTGGTCGGCACATGCCTTCAGTAACTTTCCAGGGACCCCATCAGGGCCAGTGGCCTTTTTTGAGTTCACTGACCTAAGCACACATCTCACGTCCTGGTCTTGTACAGTGAGTGTAAGGGTGCTGAAGACAGGCGGAGGGCATGTTTGTCTTAGGCCCAATTACATCAAAGTGGGCAGAGAAATGGTTCAGTTCCTCTGCCAGCGAGGTTTTGGTGTTGTCTGTCATAGCATTGCTGCTCTTGTAGTTTGTGAGGTGTTGAATTCCCTGCCACATCCTCTGAGGGGTTTTGCCTGTGAGGTGGTTCTCGATTTTCCTCTGACAGGCCTCCTTGGCAGCTTTGACGCCTTTCTTCAGGTCAGCTCTGACAGTACCATACAGGGCCTTGTCCCCAGACCTGAAGGCAGCATTGCTGTTTTTAAGCAGAGTACGGACGTCGCTTGTCATCTAGGGTTTCTGGTTAGGACACACCTGGATCCGTTTATCTGTGGTGACGCTGTCAGCACAGCTGTTTATGTAATGCAGAATGGTTTCTGTGTATTCCTCCAAGTCCTGTTGCTCCCATGCTGTATGCTCAAAGCAGTGTTGTAGCTGAGAGAGAGCTCCTTCAGGCCAAGTTTTGATAGTCTTTGTGACTGGCTTTGTTTTCCTCCTGAAAGGTGTGTGTGCTGGGATGAGGAACAATGAGAAGTGATCTGACTGTCCTAAGTGGGGGAGGGGTATGAAACCCTGGATGACAAGCTCTGTAAGCATGTTTTATATTTGAATACACATAATCCAGTGTATTTTTGCCCCTGGTGGCACACTTCACATACTGGACAAATTTAGGAAGCACTGTTTTTAAGCATACTTAGTTGAAGTAACCTGCTATGATATGAACTCCTTCAGAATGCGTGCGGTGGGTGAGAGCCAAGTTACCGTTAGCATTTGGTGGAGTGTAGACAGCCACCACAATGAGTCTGTTGAAAGTCATGTGTGGCTGGCAGTTTGTACTGTAGTGCAAAGTCAATTAAGTCCTTGCTATTACAGACATAGTTTGTGTAACAAAACGTGGTTAACATACACAAAACAAACACAAAGAAAGCACCAAACTGAAGAGCAAAGAGCCGCTGCACCCGTGTGCGCTGCAACGTTGTTTTGATTAGACAATGTCATACGCATGCTCTGAGATCGTACAAAAAGTATCAATCCCAAGTAGAGTTAGTATGGGTGTCAAATATGCTGGATGGTCTTATTGCACTATAGGTGTGAATTTTTGTGAGACCTTGTTAATTAAAATCTCTAGAAGTCTAGAATAGTGTTATTTGCTTATACCACAGTGATTTTCCAATAATTACAATTTCTTTATTTATTAATGAATGACACATCACTCATTTTTTTTCCATTTATAGGTACATGTTATGGGTCATCTGTGAGACAAGTTAGTTTCTGTTATCACTTTCTCTAAACAGTCATCCCAAAGCTTGGTGGTTAAGACATTGGACTATTGAATGGAAGGTTGTTATTTCTAATCCCAGCACTGCCAATCTGTCACCTTTGAGTCCTTGATCAAGGCCCTTGACCCTCAACTGCTCAGTTTTATAAATGAGATAAATGTAAGTTGCTCTGGATAAGGGTGTCTCTCAAAGACCGTAAATGTAAATGTTTCCTCACTGGCCTTTTTCATCTGTCTTGTGAATTTAATAACTTCCATAAATGTTTAAAAAGAAAATCACCATATCAACTCTGGGGGAAAAAAGGACAGCAAGAAAAAATATCTTGAATATTGTCTCATTCATCTAGTATTAACTATAATAAGTTTATAATTAACCAAATATAAGATTATTAAACCTATTTCTAGACATATTTTACTAATTTCAAGCTTGAAATCATCTTGTTATATTGGCAGATATTTCTAATTTTAAGCATTTATTTCTAGAACAAAACATCTGCCAATAGAATAACACAATCTTAACCTTGAAATAAGTAAAAATATAAAAACAGGCTGAATAATTTTATATTTTATTTCTAATAATCTCATAAGAAATATTAGATAAATTCACCATAGTCAAGATATTTTCACTTGCTAAGACTTTTTATTGCTGTGAATGAGTATACATTTTTCTTTGTTAAATAACAGCACATTTCCTGCCTTTAAAGGAGCGTCTATTTGCACCCAGGTGAGAAAAGTCATATGGCAGCTATTTGGCTGTTTATACCCAGCCCCCTCACCCCCACCCCTTGGCTCCACAAAAATGTAAACACTGAGTTGCATGCATGGTTACAAGTCACTTCATGATGTAAGACGATAGCTAGGGTTAGTATCAGAGTGCCTGGGTGTAAATAGCATTTTTGGCTATGGTCACACTTGTGCTTGTCTCTGCTCTGCCGTGCTATATACACATGTAAATAGCCACATTGGCTGTTCCACCCTGGGTATAAATGGTTTTGTTGGCTACTGGCACCTGGGTGCAAATAGCATCTGCATTTCTTAATCTGTTAATTATTATCCTTAGCTTATGTAGATCATCCACTATACAAATCCCTGTGAATGAACTGTTACTATAGAAATGCATTAGAATGTGCACATTAATATAAATGTATCATTTATTTACAGCTGGAACTACTGTCAGAGCTGCTGTTATAGTTAATTAACGATTAAACAAATCAACACTTCCTGATTTCTGCTCTGTTTTGAAATAAAGTTGACAAAGCTGCTAATTGTGCAGTAATGGTACTAGATGCTTTACGTATTTTACTGCACAAACCATAGCTGCATGATGTCTTTGTACACCTTTCCCATGGATTTAAGGTAAATTTGGCTTTTGCCATGAATCAGATGATTTTATGCTCCTTACACCCGGGGACCGAGGGAGACTGCCAATATCTGGGTTACTAAGACCCATTAGCCTTGTAATGCAAAACTATGAGAAGGATTATTCATTCAAAGCTCTGCTGAATGAAAACGGACAGTTACGAATTCTGCATGAATTGGCAATCTATAAATGGCTAAGCAAGATGATTTATTTATGGTACAATAAAATGCAATCCAAAGGCTCTCCCCCACTCCAGTGCAATACACATACATAAATGAATAGTAAAAATCAATATGAACAGAGGTTATGTAATTAATAGGATTAAACAACCAAATTCATGAGTAAAAATGCAAAAGGTGTTACTCACCACTGCCCCTTCATTTGGAATAAGAAAAAAACTGGCAAAAAAAGTTTAGAAAGTCACATGAGTGTAGAATTAGTTGCTATGGGGACAGTAATTTTGAACAGTGATACCAGTTGATTTACTTCATTTTATACTTCAGTTGAAAGTAGTTGTCTAATTAAGAGTATTGTCTTTTCTCTGTATTGCAGCAGCACAAATGACAAAACTCTCCATAGAATTGTATAGATAATAACAGTGTGAAACATAAAAAAAAAGATGGCAGGCACTGCGTCAGATTTTGACAAAGGAAATGTATTTCCAAATTGTTATGTTATGAACATGAACAAATATTCACTGAGGACTGTTAGATTGATAAAAGTGGAGAAGCTTTATTTTTATTTGCCTTTACGTCTACATGGAAACCCTGAAGTAGGCAGGCCTAATAAGTTTGACAAGGTACAGATTGAAAAGGCCTTTTCTTTCTTTCTTTCTTTCTTTCTTTCTTTCTTTCTTTCTTGTTAAGGCAACATTTATTGTCCTTATACACATATACAGTCATGTGAAAAAATAAGTACATCCCATGGAAATTATAGACTTTCTTCAACATATTTAAACAAGCAAACATTTCACCCTTTTGATACAGTGAAACATGTTGCTGGTATTGAATTCAAAATGAGCATATATTTTTCAAAAAACAAAGTTTCTCAATTTCAACTTTTGATATGTTGTATGTACTGTTGTCAATGAAAAATAGGGTTTCCATGATTTGCAAATCATCACATTCTGTTTTTATTTCCAGTTTACACAGCGTTCCAACTTTTTGAGAAACAGGGTTGTAGATTTTGGAATGTGGCTGTGGGGATTTGTGACCATTCACCCACAAGAGCATTAGTAAGATGAAGAACTGATGTTGGGTGAGAAGGTCTAGTGCAGTCAGCTTACAGTTCATTCCAAATGTGTTCAGTGGGGTTGAGGTCATGGCTCTGTGCAGGTTACTCAAGTTCTTCCACACCAACCTTGGAAAATTATATAGTACTGTGCAAAAGTCTTAGCATTTTTTAGTACAAATTTATTTATTTATTTATTTTTACTTTTACCATCCATTACTGAGTCATTTTCAAAGTGAAATGTATTGACTTTAAGGATATGTCTAGAAATGTTATGCTTGTGCCAACGTGAGCAATACTCCATGTACACTCCCCTTTGAAATTATAGTTCTTTAGCTATAACATCTCAAGTGGGTTATGATCAAATGAGCATCCATCATTCACTAGCTGACCATCAAATTAGAGAGCTAATAAATACCGTACTTGTTCAGCAAGAAACAACGCTAAAACTTCACCAATCCTGAATCCTTTTAATTTCACTTATTTAACCAATGTGCAACAAAGAACAAGATGAGCTTCATTAAGCCTGTAATGGCAGTGTGTGTTTGGACAATGATCTGAAGTTCCATTTAGGAAAGACTTTGAAACTTGTCACATCTTTCATTTGGAAATTCAAAAATAATTTATTGTGGGATATTTGTGTATGTGTAGGGGAGACTATTTTCATTGACTAAAACTTTTCAATTTTAGTTGACTGAAATTGCTGTAGTTTTATTTGTCAACTACAGTAAGTCTGGACTAAAACTTACAATAATCAAATTACTAAATCTGAATAAAACTAATAATATAAACTTTATTTCAAGCCAGGTGGCACAAAGTGCTTTACATCATGATAAAATAAAATATAATAAAAGGCATTCCAGAAAAATATAAAAATTGTAAAATATAAATCATCCATCCATCCATTCATTATCTATACTACATATCCCTCAGGGTTACGGGGGAAGCTGGAGCCACTCCCAGCTAACTTCGGGCAAGAGGCAGGGTACACCCTGGGCAGGTCACCAATCTATTGCAGGGCTAACACAGAGACAAACAACCATTCACACTCTCATTCACACCTATGGGCAAGTGTAGCCAGTTGATCAAATCTGCATGCCTTTCGACAATGGAAGGAAACTGGAGCATCCAGAGGTAACCCACGCAGGCATGAGGAGAACATCCAAAGTCCACACACAAAGGTTCCAGAACCTTCTTGCTGTGAAGCGACAGTGCTAACCACTGCACTACTGTGCCTCCCAGATATAAGACATTAAGAATATAAATATATACTTAAAAATAAAAACATTAAGAAACAAAATAAGGAATGTACAATTACAAATGACATAGAAAAAAAATCAAATAAACAGTATAAAGATAATATATAAAAACTATAAGAAGCATAGCTTCTTATATTGCTTGTATATTGCTTGTATCGCAAGCTGCGATCAGCGGCGTCCAAGAAGCTTTGCAGAAGTTGCATACAATGATGGAATTAGAAGTGATCAGGAGTACAACCACACATTTAAATTTTTTTAGCTTAAGCAGTTTTTAATCAAGCGTAGCGTTAGTTCAGGCAGGCCACAGTAGTCCGCCCACTTCCCAGCTATCAGTTCACAACCAGCTGACTCACCAACACCAATTACAATTGCCCCACTGAATGAAGGAAGTTCTTTTAAACAGTACCCCTGTCATTCCTCTTTGCTTGCTGATCTCGCTCCAAAACAGCATCTCATAAATTTAAATCCTTTTACCTTGTGCATTCATCATCATGTCAAGCATTGATCTAGAGGAAAGCCGCTGCTAAACACAGATTTCTTGGAGGACACCTGGCCATCTCCTCCTCATAAAGACACCACTGTAGGTCCTCTTCCCTCCAGATGCAGCTTCAGGTTGGCAGCTAGACAACAGCAACTGGCCATCAAGAAAATCCTCTCTGCCTTATACAGCTGCGGCATTCAAACTCACCTGGACCTATCGCATCGGGAGCTTTCATTTCTTTCGGGAGTATGTTTATCTCTGTCAGAGATCACCTCTTCCTCTCCAGCTACCAGATGGAAGCGACTGCCAAAAAAACACGGCCCCAGGGATTCCACTACAACACCAGCCTTCAAGAAACCTAGAGTCCCACCTGCCACCGAAGCAAGCAACCATCAACAGCTGCAAGCGGCCAGTGACCCAGTCCTTAGCCACAGGATCCTCCGGTTACTCCAGCCTCCAACCACTCATCACCATGGCTTTCATGCCTTCTCCTGGGCATGAAGGCCGTGGTGATGAGTGGTCAGAGACAGTCACCCTCGTTGGTTCTACAGTGTCGGCAGGTAATGACATTTAGTCAAGTTTCAATACATTCAGAGTCCAATGACAACACATTGTAGAATATGGTAGCAGTTCTGTTGAGCTCAAAGACAGTGCCCCTAGACTCACAAAAAATTTAACCTTGGCAGAATTGAACATGGCTCCTGGGTTATACAGAGACATTATACGTTCATGTCCAGTGCTTTAACCAAAGACTAACTGGTCCATAGTCAATTTAGTCCTGATTAGCAGGTACTTCACTGGACATCGTGCCATCACCTGCTCCCTATGCGGGTCTTTCTCACACGCCACCTTCCTTGTCCAAAGTCCATGTATCCACCAAACTCAAGTTGCTCCAGTGTCTCACAGGAAATGAAGTCTGCCATGTACACCCCTTGCACTTTAAATTTAACAAATATCTGCACTCGTCTGAATTGTAAGTTTATCCACTCTTGCAGCTACCCTAGAGACAGTCACCTGAAGTCAGCTCCCCAACGTCATGATTTGTTAAAAACAAAAAAAACAAAAAAAACAATAAAGCCTTTCATGCCATGTATGTCCATGAGCTCAAAAAAGGCCATGAGTAGCATCAAAAACATTGTTTTGTGCCTCATTTGTTGACTGATTTAGTATAAAGCTTCTAGCAGGTTTAACTTTTTCCAGAACTTATCACAGTCTGCCCTAACATTAAGTTGGCAATCAAAGAACCCGAGGTACTGGACGCACCACTAATTAAGGAAGTAGAGAAAGGCAATGATTGGTCCTTTCTCCTTCACACATTTTACGTCAATCCTATAGGCACTGCCATGAGGAATTATTTTGGCAAACGTCTAATCATCTGTCTGCTCCCCATTCAATCGATGGCATTCAAAGCATTAATAGCCTCATTCTCTTAGAGCCTTTAAACTCCAAAATAATCAGTGATAAGCATTTAATCCTCAGGTGAGTCATGCTACACTGTGCTACACTGAGCTAGCATGTTAAGGAAAGTGTAAAGCACATCTGTCTGCTCGCAGTAGTTACAGCACACTGCACTATGCTTCATGGTTAATCCTAAGCAACTTTAAATTGCTTAACTGTTAAAAGTTAAGAAGAATCAAAGATAAATAAAATCAAACTATTTGTACCATATATAATTACTAGCCCCATTTCCAGGAAAGTTGGGATATTTTCCAAAATGCAATAAAAACAAATATCTGTGATTTGTTAATTCACATGAACCTTTATTTAACTGACAAAAGTACAAAGA
>JAOTRR010000001.1:230691-249241 GCA_028570945.1 Gogo arcuatus
AACAACAGATGGTCAGAGAGAGAGAGAGAGAGAGAGAAGGTAATTCACTATTAATATTTGCATTCTGTTATGGAACATGCATATGGATATGAATATTCAGGGTGTACCCCGCCTCTCACCCAGTGTCAGCTGGGATTGGCTCCAGCTCAGCCGCGCCCCGCAGTGGTTAAGCAGTATAGAAAATGAATGAATGATATGGTGGTGCAGTGGTTAGCACTGGGTTAACCCTAGGTTCTGGGTTTAAGTCCCGTGCTTGACTGGGCCTTTCTGTGTGGTCCAGTTTTCATGTTCTCCTTGTGCCTGTGTGGGTTTCCTCCCAAAAGACATGTGGATTAGGTCAACTAGCTACTCTAAATTGCCCATAGTTGTGAATGCAGGTGTGAGTGGTTGTTCATCCCTGTGTTGGGCTTGTGATGGATTGGTGACCTGTCCAGGGTGTACCCTGCCTCTTGCCCAATGTTAGCTGGGATTGGCTCCAGCTTACCCATGACCCACAATGAATAAGTGGTACAGAGAATGAATGAATGATATGGCGGTACATTAATGTCAAAACTAGAGTACACTAAAACACAGGGTAAAAAATATAAACCTGCAAGATTTAACATTTTGCGTGTGTAAATATCTCACTTGCGAGTGCAAATGTGAAACTTGCGAACACAGAAAAAAGAATATTGTGTTCAAAATGTCTTTTTTCCTTCTCAAATGTTTTTTTTCTCAATTTGATAATTGTCCTTGCGCACCAAGTAGATTACCTTCAGCTGCTTTCTGTGCTCGAGTGAAATTTTTGCACTCCAGTTTGGACATGGGGGTGGTTTTGACAGTGTGGGGGCAGGCTCATGCCATTTCTGTTGGTAAATGCTATTGGCTGAAGGTAATCCACTTGGCACATGAGGACAACTATGAAATCGAGAAGGAAAAAAACATTCAAGAAGAAAAAACATTTGATCACAATATTATTTCTGTGCTCGCGAGTGGGATGTTTACACACACAAAATGTTAAAACTTGAAGATTTATATTTTTCACCTTGTGTTTTGACATTAATGTGCCTCCGTAATCATGGGCATAGACTCGCCAAAACTGGACAGTTGAAGATTAAAAAAACAAACAAACACTGGGTCTTTTTCCAGTCTTCAACTCTCCATTTTCATTGCCATTTTAAAGATTGGCATTTGGTTAAGAGGTTCTGCCCCTTTGAGAAATCTCCCAATCATCATGGGGAGAACCCGTGCATCTGGGCGGGACAAGCCAAGAGCGCAAGGACCTATAATTTTTTGTTTTTCCCCAAAACTCACCAGCCCACATATTCTTTGACTCCCAGTGTCATGCATCCTGGCAGGACCCAAAGTGAAGTATTAAAATTCTGTTGTCCAGTGAATGTTAGTGTTTTTTTCTGAATAAAACACAGTCTATTTGAATCTGCCATCAATGTTGCTTCTATGAGCTTCAGAGGAGATTTTCACACAGGCTGCATTGTCCACTGAAATCAGTTTCCATTAACTTAACAAACAGTGCAATACTGTGAAATATCTGATATTTTGATTTTGATTCTGAATACTGAATTTGACCAATATTAATGAATAATATAGATACCTTTTTACATTTAATATTGAATCTGTGACCAGTAGCCCAGTATTGGGGTGTAGGACTGTAAGGTGGGGTGGGGTTTGTATTTGATTCTTTGTGAAAGGGACAGCTGTTGGAGTACAACTCTTAGAGTATGGGTGTGGTGTGTACTGAACATTTGGTATGAGTAAGGGTAAGTGATGATTAAAACGCATTGAAATAAATTTACCATCACATGAAGTTCAGCACCAAATAACAAATTTACACTGCCTATGACTCGTTTATTTAACATTGCTTTCCCTCATTTATTTTACACTGGCCAAGACACCATTCGTTCATTCATTGTGGCCTGGAACTTGATTCCATTGCTCTCACACCATGAGTAAGTAGTTTGCATATACAGTATAAACATGAACACCACTTTATATTATCAAATAAGGTTTTTTTTTAACCAATAATCTTAGTGTGCATTAAAATTAAAATGATATAGCAGGCTCTCTAAAACAGTGATCAAATCCTGAGAATTAATGGAAAAAATACTAATTTTGAGTATTTCAGCTGTAAAAAGTAACAAAATACAGATCTTTATACATGTAGCTTCTACTGCCCTCACCATTGATTACATCAGGGTGTCCAGCAGGCAGTAACACAGATGTTGCTTGAACACACGGGTATGAAAAAAAGATTAAAAGTCTTTGGAGTTGTTCTTTCTCTTTGTTCTTTTCTTGCTATATTAGTGGTGGGGCATTAAATTACAACAACCAAGCAGTTCTGTTTGATTTCAGCTAAAATCCATGAACATGAAGAGTTAGCCTTCAAAAACCCAGTATAAACTTTCACGTTTACTTGTTTGTTATATTGTAGAATAGAGTGAAATCTCTTAATTAAAGATTATATCCATTTTTGTGCATACAGAAGTAGCGAAAAAGCCCAGTCACTAAATGTTCTTTTCCCACTATTTCCTTAACAAGAAGAATGGCTGGAATAAATTGGTTGAAGTTGAAGGGCAAAAACTATCTCTGGATGTCAGACTGACATTTTTAATATTCATCACACCAGGCTGTTGGATTGGGAGAGTCCCGAGGTGTGCCAGTTTTCATTTAAAAATCTCACTGTCAGTTTCTGCAGTGTTTTTCTGTTTCACTCAGAAAACAATGTGCAATTAAAGTAATCATGATTAATTACTGCTCATGCTCACTTTATCCATGTGCTTAATTATAACACTGAAAAATTATTTCACTGAGTTAGTTAGAGTATGTGATGCAGGGCTGTGAGTCTCATCTGAAGTGATATACTCTGAAGCAGTGGAATCCCAATTTGGCTCTTTTGTTGATTGTATTCATAGGTATTATTAGCAGCATTTTGTTGGGTTTTACACGAATTAAGTCATAGATACTGTAGATATACATAGATAGTCTTTATTGTCAAAAAAAAAAAAATTTCACAGCCTGTACAATTGCGACAGAAACCTTACCACACCCCAATATACAGATATACATACAGATACATAAACACATGACACTTATTCCCCGTCAGTCTCCCAGCACATATACACATAGCATAACATATGCATATATCATACTTATACTGTCATATATAAAATATAGAACAAATTATACCACAGCTCTGATAGGTCATAAGGTGTTGATTAATTTTCTAAAACAGCAGCTCTGACAGCTGAATGTTCTCATTCAAATGTGTTACCATTTCTATATTAACAACTAATTCACAGAGACTTGTACGGTGAACACGTACGTCTAACAATAAATGAATAAAAGTTTGCTGTTATTTAACAAAGAAAAATTATAGACATTGCTATGGTGAATAATATTTGTTAGGAGAACATTTATTTAACATTTACAGAGGGAGTCTTCAGTGTCAGCCCTTTGTAACAGTCCAATGCAAAGTTGTAGCTTTTTAGTTTCTCATGCAGGGAAAGTTTTCAGAGTAGAAAATTTGTGGTTTCTCAAAAACATGAAAACTGTGAGTTTTTGTAATGATTAACTTTAAAAGAGACAGAAAAGAGAAGCTGGTGATAGAATGACTGTTTATAACATAAGTGATAACAGGAACTAACTTGGTTGTTCCATGTCAGTAAATGTAATTATAAATGGATAAAGAGTATGATGTGTCATCCTTTAATTTAAAAAAAAGTGTCCAAGAGTTAGGAAATTGCTATGGCAGAAGTGAAATAAAACACTTTGTTATAGGTGTATTGTTATAGGAAAATAACAAACTACGGGCCACATCATACCACCATGCCATTTATTATGCTTCTATAACAGCATGTACTAATGTGTTTTATATCTTACATAATTTTAAATGTTTGTCCTTTACACTGAGCTGCAAATGGAAGCCAACTGTCTTTAAATAGTCACAATTTCACAAGAACAACTCATTGCTGTAAAACCAGGCAATTTTCATGGAATCACCTTTCTCTATTCTTCTTTCAGCTCTCCTGAAGCCTCTGTGAATGAAAGCATTTCAGAAAACCTTTTTTTAAATTACACCAAGGGGGAGGTGGGAGAGACAAAGAACAATAGCCTAATGTCTGTCTCTCACTTATACAGTGCTGAGGGAGCAGAATATGAGCAACTATGGAAACTGATAAGGTATTTTCTCTCTGTGCTTCTTCAGAGCCACACCAACTGCTCCATTTCACTGGAAACGACACAGAAACGGCAAAAGGCAAAATATGCTAGCACATTGCAGTTGTGGGTTAGGTCGTGGGGACTGGATGTGTTCATTAGTGAAGTGTACTTAAAACTAAAACTCGGATATCACCCAGGCCTTAATCCAAACACACACACTCTTCTGCTTCAAGAGCTGTGGAACAGCATGAAAAGCCTCCTTAGAGACCATTTCTGGTACTTAAATGCATGGATGATGCAGGAAGGATAAATATGAGACAAAGAGGATTCTAAGACTCTTTTAAGAGAGCTAAAGCATGGCTGTAAGCTAATGAGGCTGTCTTACCTTGTAAAGGTAAAGGCTCTATCAAAGAAATTGATTTCTTCTAAAGAAAACCTTGCACTCATTAGAAAGGGAACTAAGCCTTTCTAGTTATTCCTGGAATCTCTCAACCAAACCTCTACCAGAAAACTAGATGCCCTGTTAACCAGCTTCTATCAGAGTACTCATCAACACATACAACCAAATTTGTGGTCTGAGAAAAGTAAAATCATTCATTGTTAATAATGTAGAGATTTGTAAGTAACTCTGGGAAGCTTCTCTGGTATAGTGGCATTAAAATCCAGGATGAAACAGGTGATATTTTAACTTAGAGTAATACAAATGTACTTCTCTTTCTTTCCCTCTCCTTCCACACCAGGATAAATGTCAAGAGGATGCACTAAGTCACAGTACCCTATTCATAACCATACTTCACTGCCTAAGTATATTTTCTCTGTCATTAGAAGTGATTGATATTATATAAAGTGGGGAGTGTTATTGCTAATTAGCAGGCTACTTTCACACACATTAACATTGTACTGACAGTGCACTTGAACAATGCATCTGAGGTACACCTACATTTTAGAGAGATCTTGTTCAAATCTATCATTTGTGAGTGAATCTGGGTAATTCTGCATTGTGGGGAATGACTTACACTATAAATAATGAGGGGTGTGTTTATTATTTCTCATCTGACCTTTTCTCAAATGACTATTGTTGTTGTAAGTAGTACAATGCAGTTGAGGATGTAGGAGACAGCCACAAACATATTTCTAATTTTGGGTCTGCACTTAGTAGGTACAGGATATACTATCCACATATCTATCCACATATCCATGACAGAAAATGCTGGATAAAGGCAAACTAAATTTTGCAGACTGACAATAAATCTGAGAGAAAAAGACATCAGTGGATTGCATGCTGATGAACATTCACAGAATTACACAATAAGACATAGTGATTCGTTACTTAACCAGTAGTCCAAAGGTGATTTAACCTTAAAGACAATAAAGACATTTGCAGTCAAATGTGTAAATGTCTCTTAGGCCAGGATTATACTTGGTACATGACAAAGCATGTGGATGTGGCAGCTACAGAAGTCCTATTGTTCACCTATGTGCCTGCATATATTTGTACAACTGGTGGATTAAAAGCTCAGTCCATTAGGTAGACAGGTCAGAACCAAAATATCTCACCAGCACTGGAACATCTGCTTTGACCAAATCCTCTGATTTTGCACAATGAGTTAAAAAGGAAGATGGTGGGAAATGATGAGGCTATTATAATGTATGTATTGAGCAGAGATTGTATGAGTTGTGGAGACAGTGCACTGGTTAAAAAATGAACAGGATAGCACACAATTGGCAACACGATTACATAAAGTCCTGTCCCTCAATAAAGAGCCAATCCAGGCCTGGCCTACAAGATTTTTTTTTTTATTAACGTATATGTTGATATAGGGCATTGCTGTCTCTGCTGGATTTTTACTAAAATTAAGAAAGTCTACATTCTCTTTTAGTTTTCTTCCCATTCCAAAAACTTCACTACTTAAGATATCACCTTGATGTGATGATAATACAGGGGAGATACATATGGTTCATTATGGATTAGTTTACATGGAAGTATTTATGAAACCAAAGTGGCTACACATAAGTTCCATAATTTGTTTCGTCAACTGAGATTAATATTTATGAACTATATTAGAAACAAATCACAAAAGCCAGATTAGCTAACTTAGCCAACTAGCTGTCTAGCTGTTTCTGTTAGGTTTTGTTCTGTGTTGTGCACCTATGTAGGATAGGATACAATTTGGGGTTTTGGCCTATCTTCTGGTCTAACAAGCATTGTTACCATGGAAATAGCTATAAACAAGGATGGTGTCATTGATATAATTATGGATAAATGTTCATGAGCCAGTGAAATCTAGAAATTATGTTTTTTGGAGACAAAGGCCAGTCATTACTTAAATCAGACTTAATCATTTAATCATTTTAATCAGATTTTAGCGGTGGTATTAAACTCATGCCTTAAATGTCAGCTTGATATAAACTGTGAGTTTCTCCCCATTCAAGTAGATAGGAGCCTGGTCTTGTATGAGTGAAAGTAACTGCCTGAAGAAGTGCCAAGATGGCCACCAGGTGGAAAAACTGTTTTATGTTGTATAATATTCAGCCTTAAACAGGCCTTTACTGGATCCTGAAACAACTAGGGAGTTGTGTAATAGGGAGCTTAGCAGGGGGAAAAAACACAGAATCAGATGTCCTTGCATCACTAAAGTAGCTTCTTAACCTCTTGATTGATGTTCTAGCACACACAACACTTTATTGCAAAAAGCTGGCCTGGCCTGGCAGATAATCTCAACACAGTATTGGTGCTAAAGACATTTGGCCACAATAACATAGGCCTTGCCTCTGGGTTTCTCTGGCTGGAGTCCATGGTATGACCTATTGATAAGCACTTCCTTATCCAAGCCCTGCATATCTTTTAACATATTTGAGAACCTGGAGGCGTTGATACTGGAGTCTCTGCTGCATTCACAATGCGAATCTTAGATCTCCCTGTTTTCCCCTCCATAACATATGTGTTGCAGTGAGACAGTTACTCCATGGTAACTTGTTGAAGGTGACCTTATGCTTCTTTGTCTTAATTTGGGAGATATATTTACAAAAATACATTCCAGAAAAAATAAGCTGTCCACTGAATAGTTGCTAATACACAGTGATTGTGTATTGATGAACCAACCACATGGTGTGTAGAACACCCATAATCTGCAGACAGCAACACTCCTCCTCACTGATTGGTCTGCCACAAAATGTGCCACATTCTAAGTTGTTTAACATATTTAGATGTAAGTATCAGGAAATGAAAGCTGAAATCCAGATCTATTGTCTCATGTTCATCTTTTGATCTCAAACCTAAATTAGCCTTGCTGTTCCAATACCTTCAGTGGAGATTGCATATGTATTTTGGTTGTGGCTTATAATGAGTGATTATACTGCAGTTTCAGTTCCAAAGCAAAAAATAAACACTTCAACTCTGCCCAGCAAATGGTTTTCTTCTGAAAATGATCCCCCCAGAGATGTGGTATCTCTGGACACCACTCTAATTGTGCGGTAATACCGCTGAACCTCCATAAGTACTGCAACTCTTACTAGCTCATATGTTAAGTGTGGCCAGTTAATAGATATTATGTGCTGGTTACATGTTCTTTTCATAAAAAATTTAGAGCTCTGTCAGTGAAAGAATGCCTCTTACACTTTACATGATTCAGTACCAATGTTACTATATGATTGTGTTTTAAAAAAAAGGCAGAGTAATTGTCTAAATTTGAGGTGTTGAAGTCATGCAGTGAAAGCAATGAAGTATTTGCCAAGTGCCTACTGGGTTGGCAGTAATTTTGAAAGACAGGGAACACTGACAGTTATCTGGTGTTCAGAGAACCATAGTTACATCCATAATTAGTGTTCTACTTCACCCCTTCTAACCACCAGGGGCAGTGTCTAACACCTGAATAGCCCCTGCCACAAGGACGTGAGGAAGCAACTCATCTATGGCTGACTGGGTAAGAGTTCAAAGATGATTGCCATGCCATTACAAGGCCATTACATGCCATTACAAGCCTGCCATGACATTACAAGGAGGATCACTGCTGTACCTGGCGAGGTACATGATGGTGCCCAGATAGCTGCAGCACAGACATCCTGGAGCAGCACACCTCTCAGTGGTGCCCATGAGGAGGAAACTCTCCTCATGGAGTAGCTCAGTGTCCAGCCCATTCCTAGGCTGTGGTGACAACCTCTTTGCCCTAGTGAGCCAATTCACATTTAAGCAGCCCATGTGGTTGCATTGAGACTAATGAAAACTGGTCTGATGTACACAGAGCTGCCATGCCTTTCAAATGCTACTATAAGGCTCAGTGTTGCCACTGATCACTGTAGGGAGCATTTTAAAATCATTTGGCCACCAGCATGTGCAGTTCACCCACAGTTTTTGCTGAGATGACTGCCAGCAGAAAGGGTGTCTTCAATGATACTTATTTCAAATCAGCATCCTGTATGGGGTAATACAGAGAGCTCTTAAAGGACTCAAACACAAGGGGAAATCGCATGTTTGGCCCTTGGGGGAGCATTTTGGATGGAAATACCTAGCTGTCTTGTCACTATCCAGCACCCCTGCAAGAGGGCTAGGATTTTGAGCACTGGGCAGTGCAACAGGTACAACTGACTGGACACACACTGTTTTTGAAACAGTTCACACCTGTAGCCTTCAGGATCATTTCCTACTAAGACACAGTCTTGGCAGAGTTGCCACCGTTCCAAGGATCCAAACCCATAGCCTCTGATAGCCTGGCCAGAGGTGACACAACTGCCCATTCATCTGACATTACAAGTCTACCCGGGTAGGGAGTTGCCAGAGTGTTCTAACCACTAGTGAGAGCAGCAGTGGGAAGCAGGATGTAGTTGGCCATTCCAGGGTCTTAAATAGAACTCTGTGGCTTGATTGCTGAATTCTGGTTACCACTAGTATGGGAACATAAAGGAAGTTATTATGCCAGTCATACACTAGTGCGTCTTGTCTGAGAGGACTATTAGGCTCTGCTAAGGAGAACCATGTCTGACAATGAGTCAACTTGGTGCAAGCAAAAGGTCCACCTGCCAAATTATACCCAGATCCATTCGCCCATTGTACTGACCTGGTAGGTAAGTTGCTCTAAGTGAGGGTAGATGTTGGTGAGTCCATTTAAGGAGCTTTTGTGTAAGGTGGAGAGAGGTTTTCTACCTTTTGGAACCCTCACAATTTATGTACCTGACTGTCACACTGTTGCCTACACAGATCAGGGCATGGCAGTGTCTCAGAACAGGCAGCAAGAACCTGAGGGTTATTAAGATCACCTGAAATATTCCCAGGGGTACAGTGGGCTCTATCACTGTGAAATGGAAGATGTTTGGAATCAGGACACTTCCTAGAGCTGACTGTTGGTCTATACTCAGTAACCAGGATAGAAAGACTTTGGACATGGAGGTGATGAAGAACCCAGTGGCCACCCTAACAGTGCTTACAAAATCATTCGCAGAGATGGGAGAACCTACTGGAAGGACAGTCATCTCAGAAATACTCCATTAATGAGGCCTTCATGATTGATTGGCTAGACTGAAGTCACTTCTGAATAAAAGGCATATGGCAGGCACGTAAAGGATTCTGAGAGCATTAGGAAGAATATTCCCTTATCTGATGAAACTAAAAATTGAACTCACTAGTCTGAATTCCAAATGCTACATCCAGCAAAAACCAGGTACTGCCAATCAACTGATAATACCATCCATATGGTGAAGTATTGTGGTATCGGCTTCATGCTATGGGGTACTCAAGGCACTGATTCTAATGATGAGAACACTGAATATAGTATTTATGATGGATAAATTAACCAAGTGAAGCACATCACATGTTTGATAAAAAACTGGTGCTGGGGAAGTGGTAGCTAATGAGATGAAAGTGGGAGTTCCAGAAGGTTATTTGGTATATTTGGTTAATAAAACTCCAGCCTTTTAAAGTCATTCTGTTCACTTAAAATATGGTCAAAAATTCACCCATGGGCTTCAAGGCTGCTTTCTCTTTGTAGGGCTTTTGAAGTTGCTTAATTCTATTGCAGCTCATTTGTGGTGTAACAGATTATGGACATTTAGCTAAATGGGGAGCGTTTATTTGGCAGCAGTTGACATGAACTGACAACTTTAAAATGACTATAGTTCTAAACCATATGTTTAAATTGATTTGACTATGTGGCAGGGAATCTTTAGAATTTTTAATAGGATCCTTTGAGGATAAAAAAAATCAACACTGTATCAGAAACGATGAACACATATTCATATACCTTGGTTCTTTGCTCTTTGACTTTCCTCTGAGCATGTCCCTTTGCTATTGCTCAAAACCAATGGGATCCAATTATATTCAGAAAGATGCTGGTTTGCTCTCTCCTGCTTATTTTCACCTGACTGGAACAAAAGAGGCTTGCTGGAGTTGCAGGAACGCCCATGTTTAAAGTGGAGTGCTTTTATATGCCTCAGTGCTGGGCCTGGTTGGGTTCCTGTGATGTTCAAAGCTGTAGGGAGAACACTTCCCTCTTCTTCTCCAGTCTGACATTTGTTAAAGGAACCCCCACAGAGAATAGCTCTTCAACCCCTGATGGTGATTAGTAAGCTCACTAAGCAGAACAGTGAGCCAGAGCAGTCTCTGTCAGCAAAACAGACAGACAGAGCAGTGGAAGAGAGAGAGAGAGAGAGAGAGAGAGAGAGAGACATTGACTGAGGCATATAGGAAGTCAAAGTGAAACAGGAACAGAGAAAGCTTTTTTTTACATTCAAGCTAGAATATTACTAGCACATCTTCAACAGCAATATTCAAGCACTGTGTCATTCAAACATGGTAGAGTATTTTACCAAGATGCATATATTCATGTCATGAAAGTTCCGTTTCTCAGGTTGTGATATTGAATGTATATTTCAAAAACTTTTAATTTGTTTATCATCAGCCTCTTCTCTGCATACAGCATACTCTTGAAATTTGACAGATGACGGACCAACTTTTCTGCAGATGAGCAATATGCAAGGATGTGGAACATTGCCTAAACTGAACAAAGCATAGAAGAGTACAGTGTAAAAGTATCATAAGCTCTGCTAATAATGCACATATATATATATATATATGGGCAGACTTGAATGAAATCTTTTATGTGCAACGCGAAAACATTACAGGTCAACCAATATGCTAGCAAAATACTTGCTTCTGATGTATCAAGGGTGGGAATTTTATTAGTCTGTATTAATGCATTTAACTAGCTCACACTTTTTTTTTAACCAAAATTACACTTCCTTGTACACATGCTGAAACCTTCCAACAAAGTCACATTGCGACACATAACACAGTATCATGATATATGGATTGAGGGGAAAAAAGAACATATGAAAGTTTATGAGTTTGTTTACTGCCTCACCCGTTCCCAAGAAATGCTTTTTGGGTTTTGGTTTACTTATGTGCAAGGTCATGGGAGATAGGGGTGCTGCAAGTGAACTAAACCAAATAGCAAAAATCCAAAATTATTAATTTCACTCTGATTCAGTCTAATATGTGAAAAAATGGCCTCAGAAATAAAAACAGTCTCTGTATGTCCCTGGTGTATAAAAATGACTATTCAGTGTTGATTCATTGCCTTTCCTACCGTTTTTACAGTGGCCGGTAATGAACACTAGACTAGTGCTGGTGCAGGTAGTGATAGTTATAGGCAGTTAGCCATGCTCATGGGTACATGAGGTTAATAAGTAAATACCAGGCATTTGAAATGAAAACTGCACCATCTGGAGAGAGAGAGAGAGAGAGAGAGAGAGAGAGAGAGAGAGAGAGAGGACAAAGGATGGTGCTCCTTAAGGGAGGGCCACTTCTACAAGCTGCCCTCTCCTGGGGCCATTATCATTATAGAAGCCTCTATTGCGAAGAAATAATGAAATGCAGGATAAGTATAAAGGTAAAGAGACAAAGCTGAGAGATGAAAGAGATGTAGAGACAACAGTGGCAGCAGGAACAAAATGATAGGGGAAAGGCAGTCAGCAGAAGGAAGATCTATGATGTCTGAAGGCACTGACTGGTCTTTATGTAATCTTCCTCTCCTACTGTTCCTCCACACACATGTGTTCTAGAACAGTGTTAGGTCAGATTTAGTGAGCATCCAGCACTGCAGTCTGTGCCCAGTATAAGTCATATCCCGCATTATTGGCCGAGCTGGGACAAGACTCAGGCTGATTTAGAACCTCTGTGTGTGTGTGTGTGTGTGTGTGTGTGTGTGCGCGCGTGTGTGTGTGCGTGCATGCGTGCGTGTGTGTGATACAGAAAATGAGACAGAAAAACAGAAAGCCTGTATATATAACATTTACTTGCACCAAATCAGGGTATTTTTTTACACCACTGCTCCATAACTCATGTATGTGATAAATTATGATTTAGTGATATTACAAGGCAGAATTTGGTGAAAGAAGAAAAAAATCAATGGAGTGTTTGCGTTACACCATGCTGACAGTTGACTCAGGAGAGCCTTAATGCAAGAGAGAGTGGTGGGGAGAGCCGAGGGCAGCCATGCAAATACCTCAACTGGCAATTCATTAGTTTTTTCCTTTCCTCTGCACCTCTTCTGCAGAATAATGGTCCCGAAAATATGGCAGTCACTACTCTTCTGAGCAGAAATTGGATTTTGGATGAATGATCAGAAGTTTTACATTCATCAGACCTTCACCTTTTAAATCCCCGCTTACTGCTGCCGGTGATGAAAGCACTGGAAATAAGGAGGACACCGGCAGAGTCACTTACCAGCCCCAAAGAAACCTGCAGATAAACACAGCAAAAGTCCCTCATGGTTTTTGCTTCACCTAGATCGCAATTTGAAAATGGTACTTAACAGGCAGATGAATTCACAGTCACATATAGACATGAGCTCAGTGTAAGTACCATTCGTTCACCATGTATGGATGTCTGTAGATATTATGCAAATATAGAAACATTTTAAAAAGTGCCTAACCTCTGATTTGCCTCCCTTTGGTTAACTCAGTGTATTTATATGGAGAAGGGAAGCTCACAGTCTGTGATCAGAGCAGCCACAGATCTTATTTTTTCACCACACCTTCAATTCATGATTTGCACACTCTAGCAATCCCCAGTTGATGATAGTATCATCAGGGCAGGGGGAATAGGCTTTCCCAAGTTTTGGGTCTACACTTGATTGTTATGTTATATTGTTATGTTTACAATAATAATTCATTCATTTATCTTCAATAAGTGCTTTATCCAGGTTAGGGTCACTGTGTATTTGGAGCCTACACTGGGCATCGGTCCTTCACTGGGCACCATCCACACACACTTTCATATATTTATTTATATAGTAGGCAATTTGTAGTGTTTTGTGAGGTAGAAGCAAACCCAGGAAACCTGGAGGAACCCACACAGACATGGGAGGTCAGGATTGAACCAGGGAGCCAAGTTTTAGCTAACACTAGTGTTACATGCCACATCACTGACTAAGCAAAACTTCAAAACTCAAACTCTGATATATTTAATCATGCAAGGCAGTAATGAGCTTATTACATTTTCACTTACCTGTGGAGTGCAACAACCTGAGGCTCTGTTATGGTTGACCCAAACAGGAGTGAAAGTGGGATTCTGAACTATGTCCGTTAAGGTGTTCCAGTCAGAGAATTGCTGGTTGTTGTAGCAGTCCATGTAATTGGACACTGCGCAGATGTAACGCAGTGTGGTCACATTCAATCATACCTTCAAATACCCCGTTCATGTGATTGGCTGAAACTGTAAGAGACATCTGATAGGCTACAGAGAATGCCCTTTTGAAAAAAAAAAAAAAAAAAAAGCATTTGTGAATCTAACTGTGTCATGAAAGGCTCAAAAATCCACAAACAAATGCAGGGATGTTCACAAATGGCGAGTAGTTTGTAAATGCAGGTTCATCAATAAATGTCATTTATTTGTAAATCACAAAATACAAGTGTGAAGTGCATGCCATTTATTTGTGAAATAAAAAACTAATCTGACTTCATACATTTCTGCCTGAAAACAAATGCAGCTGAAGATTGACATAATAAATGCATGCAAAAATGCATGCTGCCCTTCCTCCAGCAAAAATGATGTATAAAATCTGATCACAAGTGGTCACTGGAGATGCATTCAAAATGGCAAGTGTAAAAGGCTATGCATTTCAGCTGTCCACTTGTGATCAGATCACTTGAGACAGATATTAATACCTGGTGTGAACAGGGCCAGTGACATGGGCATAGCGGCAAACCTTCATGTGCGTACCTTGTGATGGGCACATAACCTCCAAGTTGAAATTTTTTCAGCTTCGTTGTCAATATATTTGCTCAGATAATAGATAAAAAAGATGGTCAATCCTTCATGGTCAGATTTTTTTTTTATCCTTGATATGTAGCCTGTAGGTCTTTAATAAGAATACATGCACACTGCACAGATGATGCCCTCAGCTCCCTGTGCCTTCTACACACTGTTTGGTGTGTACACCATGTCAGAGACATATCTGAATACAACCAGTTTACAAATGAACCTTTTCATCATGAAAGTGTGGATTTCAAATATTTATATTGGTTTTATTTCTGTTGCCTAGCAACCTTTTGGTTGAACTAACAAACAGCAGATATGCTATTATAACCTTTTAATGCAGTTCAGTTGCTACTTAGTTTTAACTCACCAACAACAGAGACAGTTTGGAAAAACCTTCTGCCAGATGACACGTTTTATTTTGTACCATTACAGTCATGAAGTTCGAGTCATACTTCAGAGAGAATCAAGATAATGCTATATTTTCTTGAATGACTTTTTGGGACTATGCAGACCACCATTTGTAGTCGGACAAAAGCACATTGGCTCCCAAGTCTAAATTGATCAGTGCTATGCAGTGGCTGCACTTTAGGCAATTCTGAAGTGAAGAACACAAGGCGCTTTGAAGGGTGACACACCCACTGTAGCCATCCATTTCATAATGGACTGCTGAAAAGGATTTTATTTCAAAGGGCCATTCAAAATGTTTTCAAATGGGAACAACCAATGGATGCTTTGCTCCTGTGATAACTTGTGCAATTTTTATGCTGAATGAACTCAGTAACAGCAAGCTAATCTATGAAAATAGGTCAAGATTAAGTAAAATACATTACATTTAACTAACAATATATTATGTTCCCAGGATAAACTTTGTGACCCTCACCAGGATAAAGCAGTTTCTGAAGATGAATGAATAAATATTAAATTAAAAAAAGGTGGAATTAGTGCTGAAGCTAACAAGCTCTTTGATTTAGATTTCATCTTTTTTATCACAACATGGATAACAGCTCATAGCTTGTGCATTTGTTTTTGTTTTGTTTTTTGTTTTTGTTTTTACAAAATCAGCAGCTTCTAAAGGAAATCAGTGGCAGGGTAAGGACATTTCTGTTGGTTAGTTTGTTTATTATTAAATTGTGATATTTTGTCTTGTTTACATGTGTCAGTGCTTGTGTGACAATAAAATGCCAGCTTCCCTATAAAATGATGTTTGTGTAATAATAATAAATATATAATAATAAGGTTAATTTATATAGTGCCTTTCTCACACCTAAGGTCGCTTTACAGTTACAAAAACAAACAGGAAAAAAAAGAAAAGTTCTCCAGAAGTTGTCAGAATGTAACTCCACTGGCATAGCTGACAGTCCCACTGAAAGGCACACAAAGGTATGTCCCACTCTGCCTGCACAGCCACGGCAGTGTCACCGGGCAACAGCGCTTGGAGACCCACGCCATGGATCCACAAAGTGAGCACAGAAACACTGCCGCACAGAGCATTGGGCAACCCTGATGTTGACAAGAGCAACAAGCACACCACAGTCCATAGCAAGCAGAACACGCTTCACTCATGGCGGACCAAAGCTTGGGGAAACCGATGCTCAAGACTGGGTCTGGAGCTACACCACACCTGGCAGACAAAGAGACAAAATCAGAAAAAAAACAGTAAAACAGAGAAACACACAAAACACACAAACACAGAAAGAAAGTCTGGGACTCCTCAATTACCCCCCATGTCAAGCATAGCCTTGAGTTCATCCCAAGCCACATTTTTCTTTTGTAACCAGTATGGGTGGAGTTTCAATGTGGTGCTCTACCAGGTTTATGTGACCTGGTAGAGGCAAAAAACACATCAAATTCCTCCTGCAACCTGTGCTCTCTGGATAGTGAGAGGTGGTCTCCATTGCAAATAATAGGTGTTTGAACCAGTTATCCAAATTCTGTGCGTCATCATGAACAAACTTACAAATCATGTTTTTAAGCATTTGATTTGCATTTGACCGCTCGACCAGCCCATGCATCTGGGGGGTGGTAAACACTGGTACAAATCGATTTAATCCCTAATTATTAGTACAGTTCATGAAATGTGTGTGACATGAAGGTAGTGCCCTGGTCAGTCAAGATTTCTTTCGTGACCCCCAGCGCGGGAGATAACATGGAAGAGCGCCTCCGCAACACTGATATATTGTGCAGAGGCACTGCTTCCTGGTATCGTGTTGCATAGTCCACTAAAGCTAACACAAAGTGATGCCCTCATGCAGTCCAATCTAATGGCCCAATGAGGTCCATACCAATTCTTTTGAAGGGAGCCTCGATTAATGGGAAAGGGCGCAATGGTGCTTTTGGGGTGGCCAGCGGATTCTGACATTCACAACATGTAGCAGACCACCTGTGAACATCGCCACAAATGCCTGGACAATAGAAACAGGTCATGAGATGGTTAGTGTTTTATTCTTCCCTGAATGCCCAGCCATGGGATTATGATGAACCGACACAGATGTTCCCTACAGATCTTCATCAGAACCAACAATTAGGTCATATCTTCCTTAGTTTGAGTCTTCTGTGTAACTCTAAATAATCTTTAATAATAGAAAAATATTGGTGGGGGAGTGCAACATTAGGCTGGATTTGCTGACCATCAATTACTATCACTTGTTGAAAACGTGTCTCAGGGTCTCATCACATGACTGCTCCAGAGGGAAATCCCCAAGGGGAATCCCTGTGAAAAGTGCAAAGCCCTTCTCACTCTCCGTGTTTCCCTGACATAGAGCTGACATTGATGGCCCCAGCACCACCTTCCCAGTCAATGCTGTGCTGGATTCCACCCATGCCTCACTATTGCAGGACCCATCCACAAGCATTCTGATCAGAGACCTGTACTAGGTCATTTACTTCTTTAGCCAGTGCTGTCTTGTGAAATTTTTAGGAGTTGTGAAATTTTTAGGGAATTGCAACTGGACAAAAGAGATTAGAAGCACTGGAATAAGGAAGTTGACTGGATAAAAAAAATGGTTTATGAAAATAAATGGAAATGCATTGTAATCTATATTTAGTAAAAATCAACTGTACAGTAACTGGTATTCCAGTTACACCAAATATACACCATAGTAGCACAGCCCTACAGCCCTAATTTGCATAAATCCAACTCATCCCTTGCATATTTTTTTGACTTATCATTGAAAATTAATTTTGGATGGCAGATTTGTTTTTTATATGTGTACAATTATGGTGCAATCCTGGTTGGTCACGGGCTATCTATAGCATCATCATTACTATGGTTACCACAAGTGAGATGCAAGGATGTAACTTGATGGAGAGTACAAGCAAAAGGAACTTCTGTAAGTCATTCTGGTTGATGGTATCTGCCAAATGCTCTGAATGTAAATGTAAATGCAGGTGATTTTTCATCTGCCGTATCAAAAGCTGTGCTAAGCAGGAATTCTACCTTTCATATGCAAAGCGAATAGAGACAGGTGGAGTAGAGAGAGACTTGCCGCTTGCTTTGTCTAAAGCCCTTGAAAGCTGCACACAATTTTCTGGCATTTAAATGGTCCAATGGTTTAATCGCCTGTTGCATTACATGGAAGTCGGTCAATCGACTCCTTAATCAATTGTTTCTGTCGTCCTTCCTTTCACATATGCATGAATTTCTAACATTTCTTACACACTATTCTACGGTGGCTGAGAGAGGCGACAACATTTCCAAATTAAGGCAACCCATGCAAATGCAGAAAATGCTTGCAAATACTGAAAACACATGCATGAATATGACAACACATAGTAGCATCAAGTAACATCTTGCAAATTGAGAAAACACTTGCAAACATAGAGAACACAAACAAATGTAGCCTACAGTGCATGCAACAATTTGATTTGATAATGTGTCTGCTGCAAATTCAGACAACACACAAAAAAGAAATATGCTGCAAATAGTTTCTGTTTGTTTCCTTGTCATTATTCCATGTCGTTTTTTTTTCCACGCTCGTGTTAACGTTCTTTGATTCTTTTTGTGTTCATGTTTCTAGTGTTTTGGTTATCATGTTTTGTTTTTGTGTACGCACTGCAATAAATCCCTGCACTTGCATCTGCCTCCACGCCATGACACACACACACACACACACACACACACACACACACACACACACACACACA
>JAOTRR010000001.1:343549-364712 GCA_028570945.1 Gogo arcuatus
AGACATATTTTAAATAAGATGAGATAATGATCTGAGATAGCTTCCGACTGTGGAAGCATATAGAACTAAGTATCTATATGCTCTAGACATTGTAATACACACACAAAAAATATTTCAGACATTTTATTTACTTGAATCTTGTTATATCCAGTCCAATAAAACAAGGAGATGAGCAAGGAAAGTTTGCAGGTAGAATGAGTTCATGGCCAGATGGCCGGGCGTATATACACATTTACTATCCAATAGGACTGCAAAGCTAAACAATAGGACCCAATGACTATGTAAATGTGGTCTTAAAGATTTTTAAATAAATTTAAAACAAAACAAAAAAAACCATTTACATGTGTATTTTTAGGAGAGCTAAAGGTAGGGTTGTGATTGTTCGCCAGTTGGCCCTAGGGGGTTTTAAGGTGGATCATTTATTTATTTATTTAATGGATGGATGGATGGATGTACAGTAGGTGTTTGTTAAAGTTACATAGCACATTTCTCACACACAAGATCACACAAGATGTAAAATAAGTATGTAAAACTGTTTAAAAATCAAAAAGGAAGAGAAGTGTAATAGAATAATGGTATTTCTCTTTTTTCTCTGTTTAATTTAAGAAAGTGCTCATTCTGCTTGCACTGACATATAACTGAATATCATAAATATTACAATGAAAGCTAAGACCATGACTATAGAAAATTTGCCCAACAGGTAACATGTACATGATAAAAAGGAAGGGACTGTTGAGCCTTGGTGCACACTTTGATTGACAGGGTTAGTGGGTCAGTGGTGCCCCACCTGTACGCCAAGTATGAACACTGGCATAAGGCAGGCTGGCAGTTTTGATTAGTGGCATATCGAAGGCAGTAATGGAATTAGTGTAAGCGAAATAAGTAGCAAATTGAAATAAAGTAAAAATGTCTAAAATACAAAAATGAAAGCAATGTAATTTAATTGAACATTTTAAAGTAAAAAGAAAAAAAAAACCCAAGCAGTAGAGCCTAACTTAGCCATCACTGCATTTGAGTCTGGACCAAGACATCCACCTCCTCTTCCAGTTCAGCTTTTTTCAGAGCGCGAGTGACATCAGCACAAGTGATTCAACCTCATCCTGAGCAGCTTTCACACATGTGCAGACTCTCATTTGACATGACAACAAGGTGGTCCCATTAGAAACATCCTCATGCCTTGCTTTTGGGCAAACCAAAAACTTGAAGGATAAATACCTGTACTGTGAATATCTGCTCTTATTTTTCAATATATTTATAGCAATCTGCTTAGGTTGGTTAAATATGAATTATAGGGGGGGAAAACGATGATTTCTAAGGAAGTTTTTTAGAATAATTATTCAAATGGCAATGTATTTTGCACTTGGCAATTCAATATGGAAAGTGGCAATGAAATCCTCAGTGAAGTTTGAATTATTTTGATTAAAAATTTAGAAATATTTCCATTTGAATAATGAGTCCAAAGAATTTTAGATTTCAGACTGGTGAGTATTATTACCGGGGTTGGTTACTGTTCTGGTGCACATAATGAGCTAGTGAACAAGAAACATATTTGCTTTTATTAACTCAAAACTATGGCAAAATGAGAGCCTGTTTTTGTCAATAGGCTGAGATGGTTCCTCTGTGATTGCCGCAAATGAGCTGCTGCCACTTGTAGGTTGTGCAACTTTTTTGAGTGTTTGTACCATGAACGAGAATCCTGCAGGTGCTCCGGTACTGAGTGATTTATGTATGTTTTCCTAAAGTGACAAACTCTGTTCTCTTAGAAAGGTATGATCTAAACCATTCTAACAATACCTGTAATACCTATAGAGGAGAGACAGAAAAGTATATCATGGTTTACTGTATCAAAAGATTTGGATTATAAACCAGAACATTTCTGCAGTGTTGTTCTGAGATTGTTGAATCCAAATCCAAAGAAAAATCTGTTGGTTGTATTTGGAACTCATGCTAGTACTTGAGTAATCAATAATTTCTAACACACCACGTGCTTGTATCCTTGTGTGAAAAACAAAAAAATGGGAGGCTTCTCTGAGAGTAGTGTGAGGGAAGAGTAACCAAGCGCTGCCTATTAAAGGCTGTAGTACCGACGCCATGAATGAAAGGGAAGCCATTATTTTTTGCCTAGTATGTCTGTGTTTTGTCTTGTATAATTTTCACAGTATAAATCCCAATTGTGCAATAATGCTGCAGTGCTTGCTTATTTAACCACGTATACGCTATGGGCAGCATATTAATCTGCTTTTCATGGTGAACATCACCTCATTTAACTTAAAATAAACAGAGAAGACTCGGCTTCATGATGTGCCCTCCTCTGTTTTTTTGCCCCAGAAACCTTTATTTGAATCACCATCATCCTCATCTTAAAAACCTCTCTGTGATAGAAAAGCCAGCAATGGCCTGAAACACACTCAGCATGTGCTGGATTGGTTTGGTTTAATTTAGCTTTTTTAAATAAATCTTCAGTCACTGTGTGAATAATTTTGCTGTGCCATCATTGTCTGGCTTATTAGATATGAAAAATGAATTGACCATGATTCTGATTTGTAAGATCTGATATTAGATAGATGTGATCTAGAAAAAAACACTTGAGAATTACTTAAGTACAAGTGATGCCTCCAGGCAATTTATTGAGTGAATGCGGACAGTATAGCGAAGATGATTGGGGAGGAAACTGGTCTCATCACAAATAGCAGCTTTGTAGCATTATTAGCTCTACATCTAAAACATCAGGCTATTACACATCAATTAGGGCTGTCACTTGCTGTTTGCATGGGAAATAGACGTCGCCTGATTTCCCTGTCTTTATTATGTACATGTATCTGCCATAAATATTCAAAACACCATTTGTGATTATGCAAAAATAATATGGTAAAGTGTAATGAAACACTTATCTCAGTGAACTCTATGTGAAGTAAGCATGAAGAAGAATACACTGATTTGTTCCCAGTTTGACAAGAATAGCAGCAGATGCATGACATATCAATTAACACAGCTTTTATATCTATATTGTATCTGATAAATATTAGGCTAGTATAAGTATAATACCAATAAAAGGAGTATGCATGTGGTGTGATTTTCATTTGCATGGTCACCAACACATATTCAAGGTCCTTCTATGTCCGCCATGGATGTCCAGCTGACCAGTACTGTGACAACTCTGACACTCTGTTTTTCATCTCTGCAGGGAGTCTGGTGAACCTGACATGTCGAGCATTCTTTGGCTACAGTGGCGATGTGAGCCCACTCATCTACTGGATGAAGGGCGAGAAGTTTATTGAGGACCTGGATGAGAGCCGGATTCGAGAGAGCGAAATCAAGTGAGAAAACTTTTCTATTCAAAGTGACCCGTTGTCTCTGAAGTGATATACTGTAGCTTACCTTAATTCTCCTGCATGTGTCCTTGAAGCAGTCTTCAGATAAGCTAAACTATGCATTAATCTCTGCCTTTTATAAGATATTGGAAGCTAAATGGAAACAATTGAAGTTTGAACTATGTTCTGTGTCAGTTCTGGCACCAATTCAATCTTGACATCTAATCTGTCCATGTTATAAGAGACTTACTGTGGCATTTAGCATTTACAGCAAGCAGTTTACTTATGCAACTGTCTTTAATCATGAACTGTTTTTTTAGTATAACTATAGATATATGAAATTGAAATATATCTCTTTTACTATTTTGTATTTTGAGTTGAGAACAGGGTTAGTGTGAGAGGGCTCTTTCTAAAAATTATGTTGGTTACTCATTTTCTGAACCTTATCAATGCATTAATAATGTAGCATAGCATGAAATCTTCATTAAGGTGTGGTAAGACAGGTACACAGTGCTGCCAGGATCCAATGCATGAAATCAGGGGCAAACAACCTGCTGGACACCCAGCCCTGAGTCTGAGGTCTAGCTGTTCTAGATCTTTCCTTTCATATTTCACAGAGCTTTGCATCCAGTACACTCTAGCTCACACAATCAAGTCATCCAGTGCACTCCAGCCCACATAATCTAGTTATCCAGTACATCTCAGCTCATACAATCAAGTCATTCAGAACACCCCAGCTCACACAATCGAGCCATCCAGTACACCCCAGCTCACACAATCGAGCCATCCAGTACACCCCAGCTCACATATTCTAGTCATCCAGTACACTGAAGCTCTCATACTTTAGTTATCCAGTACACCCCAGCTCACACAACTGAGTCCTCCAGTACTGAGAAGGTGCCAGGGCAGGTTCTGGAGCTAGTTGCAAGCTCAAGGTACCAGGAAGCCTAATGCATTTGTGCAAGTTTCTTAATTCATTCTTACTCATGGAATAGCTGTTCTTTTGGCATTGAGAATTCAGTGTAATATCAAATGTTGGATATGCACCATAGACACTAGCTCTGGAACCACCACCATTATATTGGGGAAAAAGACCTAACAGTAATCAACTTGTACTGGTCCAATGATTTTCCATGGTGGCAGATTATTCAGTGCCTCTGGACTTTGGATTACCGTTCCACAAAATGTCCATGACCAAGAGAAAACAGATATTTTCTTTACACTACAATCTTTTCTTTCTGTTCAAACTAGAGTAATATACATCATGTAACCGGAAACTGTATCTGTAGTGACACCCCAGTATCTCTTACAAATACCCATGTTAGAGTCCGCAATAACGTGGTTAAATTACAGCTTGGTTTTACTAAACATGAAATCTCTCACCCCAAGACAGTGTTTGTCCTTGATTTCCTCACAGTCTATAACCTTAATTTTGTCTGGTTTAATTGAAAAATAAAGAAAGAAAGAAAGAAAATTAACATGGCTTACACCACATGATTGTTATGCTTAAATTAGCATACGCATCCTGATATACAGTATAGCAAGGTATATGCTATATAGCAAGGTGGAAATGTTGTGATCACACACAACAGTCTGTAGAGTTTATACAGAATTGTGTGAAAAACAAAGGCATTGAGGGAGTGACAGTTCTGGGGTGGAAATACCTTGTTGATAAGAGAGATCAGAAGAAAATAACCAGATTGGTTCAAGCTGCCAGGAAGGACATTAACTCAGATAGTTAATAACTCAGATAGGATAGTAACTCAGATAATCACTTTTTACAACCATGGTGAGCAGAAAAGCATCTCAGAATGCACAAAACATCGAACCTTGCAGTGGATGGGCTACAACAGCAGAAGACCACATCGGGTTCCACTCCTGTGAAACCAGCCCTTCTGGCACAAACAGCCATGCCACGGTTAATAAAGTCATAGAATTCACACTTTTCCTGCATTCTGATGTTTGATGTGAACATTAACTGAAGCTCTTCACCTGTATCTGAAAGATTTTATGCATTGTTCTGCTGCCACATGATTGGCTGATCGGATAACTGCATAAATGAGCAGGTGTAGACGTGTTCCTATTAAAGTAACAGGTGAGCATATATACAAATGTTTAAACCTCACGACCACATCACACTCTTAGACTATATTCAATTTTATATGTTTATTGTTTTATTTCATTTATAATGTTAAATTATTTTTAGTATAATTTCTAACTCTCTATGTTACTATAATATGTGCATTTCCCTCTGGGATGAATAAAGTCTATCTATCTATCTATCCATCTATCCATCTATCCATCCATCCATCCATCCATCCAGTCAGAACTTAAGAGAAAGACATTTCAATTCATCCATGCATTTGACTTTTATAGTCATTTGCATAGAAATGAATTACATTATATGTGCAAATTACTTGTTCATAAGACTGGATATATAGGGGGAATAACAGACCCAGAACAGGCCCTTGTCGGACACCATATTATATTTTTGCATGTGGAAAGAAATTGGAGTATTTCTTGTTGGACACCATAGTGCATTTTTTATGCTCAGAAGAATCTCGATTTCAATCTATTATTATTATTATTAGTAGTAGTAGTAGTAGTAGTAGTAGTAGTACTGTAATATTAGTAAAAATGCAACTTTTTTTTCTGGAAATAACTGTTTGATGGTTTCTCCATTCCACATATTCATTACACACATTTTTGTTCCATTTTCTCTCATACTCACATGAAGTCTTGACTTTCTTCATTAACTAAGATACTCAATTATTATAAAATGTCCCATGGCTGCAGTAGAGGAAATGATTATTGTTTCATTATGGTTGGCCACAGTGAGAAATGAGAAAGAGAAGATCTTACAATGAAAAGTCTTTGTTCTTCCTGACATTTTTTTCTCATTGCGACTTCCAATCAATATATTAAATTTTTCAAATTTATTAAAAAGCCAGAATATGTCAGATAAGGACAAGGATGTTTTTATTGTCATTCCAGAACATAAGCATATGCTTGCTATTGTATTTATACTGTACAGTCCTCACACATGTCCTTACACACACATGTAGGTGCATGTGTGCTGAACATGCATATACTGCTCCTAGACAGAGTGCACATTGTTCCCCTATGCTCAGCAAATGGAAACTAATGCAAAAGTTAACACCAACACGTGATTAGACAGGCAGTGAAAAGAATGAGAAAATGAGGTGGTCAACTGAGTGACATTTAAGAAAACATATTTCTTAAGAAATAAAAATGGTGGCACATACAGATGCAGTGGCTTGACATTCTCAGAATTTTTACCTCTTAGTTTTCTTAGTTAATCTATCTCTTATCAATAAAACAGCAGCCTTCAACATGTAGGATCGATCCCAGTTTTTTTTTTTTTTTTTTTTATCAGAGATGGCCACACAGATCTTGGATTTGACACAACTATTATCCCCCCGGAGAATCTATGCACATGTGAGCCCATCGAAATTACTATCCCACCACACCAGAGAAGCAGAGTAGGCGACAGAGGGAAAGGAAACAGAAGTGGGGGAAGAAGCGAGCCAGGCTACATTCCCAGCTAAAGTCTAACCCATATAGACCAGTGCTTCTGACCCTGTTCCTTGCCAACTCCAGGTCTAGTCCAGGAGGAGGACTATGTATCTATGTAAACAACAGCTGGTGCACAGCCATGGATATGGTTGATAAACATTGCTGCCCGGACTTGGAGTATCTAACTGTAAGGTGGAGACCGTTCTTTGTCCCGAGGGAAGTCATGACACTAATAGTCATGCCAGTATACGTTCCCCCACAGGCTAATGCTGTTAGTGTTGGAAAAGCTATATGACTGCATTAACAACCAGCTGACGGTGCACCCAGACAATGTGATCATTGTAGTAGGTGACTTAACCTAGATCTTAAGTCAGTCATGCTCAAATACCATAAAAATTTATATTTCCTGACAAGAGAGAACAATGTCCTGGACCAAGTTTATACAAACATTCCAGGAGCATTTAAAGCAACTCCTTCTGCGCACCTAGGGCAATCAGGCCATACTTCCCTAACTCTGTCCCCAGACCATGGATCTGCAAAACAAAACCAGCCATCAGGACAGTACAAGTGTGGTCTGACGAAGCCACCTCAATGCGGCAAGACTGGGAGGGATTTATTTGCAGAGGGATCAGGCCTAGATGAATATGCTGGATTAGTCCTAGGATACATAAACTATTGCACAGAGAGTGTGTTCACACATAGTAGAATAAAGGTGTTTTCTAACTAGAAGCCATGGATAAGCAACAATGTGAGGACACTACTCAAGGAGCAGAATGCGGCTTTCTGGTTAGCTGACAATCAAGCCTACAGTGAAGCATGGGGAAAACTTAAGAGTGGCATTAGGGATGCAAAGCACAAATACAAAAGCACATTGAGGATAACTTTACCAACAACAACTCCTGCAGCATGTGGAATGGCATCAAGGCACTGACGGGCTACAAGACCACCAAGCTGCCGCCCAGTGATGACACCAAACTCCCTGATGTCCTAAACCAGTTATGTGCCCGCTTTGCCACTCAGAGTAGAGGGACTACTCTGCCGATCATTTCACCTCCTGAGGAGACAACACTGGTTTTACAGCACCACTAGGTGAGGGCCACCTTGAAGAAAGTCAGTGCCAGCAAGGTGGCAGGCATGTGCCAACCAGCTTACAGAGGTGTTCACCAGCATATTCAACCTCTCATTACAACAAGATGCTGTTCCAACATGTCTGAAATCCTCTACCATTATTCCAGTTCCTAAGAAAGTAACTGCAATGTGTCTGAATGACTATTACCCAGTGGCTATAGAACCCATAGTCATGAAGTGCTTCGAGAAACTTTTGCTCTCACACATCAGAAACATCATCCCACCTAATCTAGATATGCATCAGTTTGCCTACTGAGCCAAACATTCTACAGAGGATACCATTGCAAAAGCATTCCACACCACTATGACACACTTAGAAGTCCCCATTTTGTGAGGATGCTAATTTGTAGATTTCAGCTCTACATTTAACACTATCATCTGACCATCACAAACTGGTCAGCAAACTGGACAACCTGGGGCTTGGTTTTTATTTGGATGCATGGGCCATGGACCTCCTCACGGACCGATCACAGCAGGTCAGATTTAGAAGCCACACCTCCTCTACTCTCATCCTAAACACAAGAACCCCTCAGGGCTGTGTCCTAAGCCATATGCTTTTTACACTCTACCCATGACTGCACCCCCATTCAAACCTCAAACTCCATAATTAAATTCACTGATGACACCACATTAGTAGGGCTGATTTCAGACAATGAGGAGATGGCCTACAGGCTTGAGGTGGAACACCTGGCTAAGTGGTGTAAGGACAATAACCTGGTCCTTAACACCTCTAAGAAAAGGAGATTGTCACTGACTTCAGGAGAACAAACGAGATCGAACGCCTCCCCCTCCACATACATGAGCCCCTTTTGCACAGATATTCCTCAATATTGCTGTCATAAAGCTGTGCATAAAGCTGTGCCAGTGTGTGTTTTTACATAGCATTCCGCCGTTCCAGAACCAGAGGCGTGATGGAGCGTCTAGAGTAACGTACAACATACTACGCATCGGAAATATGAATACCTCAAGCATACTGGTGTTGCTTTCAAAACAAATACCCTATAACAGTGGGTGAACTGAGTGTTAAGGTGCTTTTGCTAGCTGTGCACATTAATATTACTCTTCAAATGCAAGCAAAGTTACTGAGCATCATGTTTATGTGATCAGAAATATGTTGGAGGAGAAATTGAAGAGAAGTGGGAAGCAATTCGATGCAGAAAGGCACACGGACCTTAGACTCCATAGGTGGACATGATGGTTCTTCTCGGAAAGAAGAATGTCATATGAAAAACATTACACTCCTGTTCCACAATGCCGGCTGTATCTTTTACACAGACATCGATTACGGCTCTGTTACTACCAACCGCTCCGGCTCAGAGGCAGAACAAAATGATTCCCCATTCTGCATTCGGACCTTTTACACAGAAAGGCGAGGCAGAAAAAGGCACAAAATTCCAGCCTTGAACAGTCTGTGTAAAAGGGGCCATGAAGAAGCAGTGGAAAAGGTGGAAAGCCTAAAGTTCCTTGGAGTCTGCATGTCAAAACATCTAACATAGACCTGCAACACCTCACACCTGGTTAAGAAGGCCCAACAAAGACTCTTCTTCCTTAGAAAGCTGAAATGGGCCCAGATCCCACAGAGACTGTTCATAAATTGCTATAGGAGCACCTTCAAGAGCATCCTAACCAACTGTGCCACTGTGTGGTATGCCAGCTGCACAACCACCAAGCAGAAGGGCCTGCATCGTGTACTGAAGGTGGCCCAGCGGATTGTCAGGATGGAGCTCCCAAACCTGGACACCATTTATGTCAGCTGACTGCGAAGAAAGGCTAGCAGTATTCTCAGATACCACACACCTCGGCCACTCCCTGTTTAAACCACTGCCGTCTGGCAGACGGTTCGGGACAATAAGAACCTGCACCAACAGCCTGATGAACAGCTTCTTTCCCAGAGCTGTAGCCTCCATCACACCCCTCCATTGCCTAGGCAAAGTACTGACTGCAAGGCACCTACACACACACCAGGGACTGTGACACATATACATATGCACACACTCATACACCCACCCTCACTCTCCTAGATTGTTACCATGATATTGTAAATATGGAAGCTTAATTATCTAAGATGTAGATTGGTAACTTGCACAAGAGTCACTTTAAAATACTATGCTGCTATTACCGCTGCTGCTACTGCTGCTGCTGCTTTTTATGTTTTATAGTCTGTATTTATTGTGTATTTATTTCTATATGAGAGAAGCTATACAAAATTTCATTGTACCTGAGTATAATGACAATAAAGATTATTCTATTCTGTTTCTATTTTTGTTAGACCAGCAGAGGTAGCGCGCCAACACCACCCTCTATCCTTGGGGAAAATCCAGCCAATTAGGGACTGTTGAGGTGATTGCTGGGGGATGGATGAAAGAGTGAAGAAGAGAAAGAAAGGGAAAATAATAAGAATAGAATGGAGGGGAATGTTGGTAGGAGAGAAAACTGACAGAGTGGAGTGCATTTAATGTTGACTGACAGGTTGACAGATTCAGGAAAAAGCCAGGAAGATGTATGTTTGAATGTGGTTGTGTGTGTTACCTTGCAGATCAAGCTATATTTATAATTTCCCCCATCTTCTGGTATAGAACTAAAGAGTTTCATGACAACACTTCAGATTTATCAGCATCCCTACAGCTATGAGAGCCATTACCCTGATGCTCCCAGTGTCTTAGCCTGTGGGTTTGGGCATTGGGTCATACCAGGGATCAGACAGTGTATTTTTACTGCCAATGTGCCCTGGAGACATATCAGTCATGCATCGCCTCAAGACTCCTCTCTTGCATTGCTTCAGAGCCATCAAAACCTAAAACTACATTCTCATGAAACTGCTTATCAGAGAGCTGCTAGAGTCTTGGTTATTACTATTTGGTATTATAGTTGATTATATTTTTGTTTATATGTCTGTGTTTTTGTGTGTGTGGCATTTTTCATATGCCACTATAAACTGAAAAGATATTATGCATGTTGCTGAGGGTTAGATATTAAATATTTTGATTTATAACCAAAGGCTGCTGCTGCTCTGTATGAATTTGACTGGTTTCTCTGTGTGTGATCCCCCCCCCGTTCATATTGACTGCAGTCAGGGGCTTGAGCTGTCACAAAGCACAGGGCTCTCTCTTGTCTCAGCACAGATGAATAAACACCCTGGCCTCTCCGGCATTTCCCAACTGCTTTTTTTCCAATGACACTTTAAGGCTAAAGTACTGGACATGGTCAAATGCACATTTTAAAACGTCATCAGCTCCTAGCCAATCTTGCTGTCAGGATAATAAGGGGGGAGAGAGAGAGCGAGAATGGATGGATGGATGGGAGAGAAAGAGATGTCTTTCTTGTCTACTATTGTACATTTTGTTCTGCCTCTTTATCACAGCAATACCGCATCTACAGTTGTACTTCTCAACTGCTGGCTTAATGATGGCAAAAGGGATGTGCTAAGAAATCATTCAATTACTCAGCACAGGCTTTGCAAAACATGAGACGTGTAGGATGTACCATATTTTCATAAAGCTGTCATTTTGTTTTTATTTGCAAGCTACGTGCAGACAGCTTAATTCCTCGCTTACAGTACAGTAACAGCTTTATGTGGATTATTTAACCAAACCTAACTTTTGCACCTACACTGAGGATGGTGTGTTAGTAAATCTCTGCAGTATGCTCGGAAGTTTGTTAAAACAGATCCTTAGGTGAGTTTGTCATTTTGGCTTCTGGCAATCAGGGTATGCAGGAGCTATTAGACTAGCTGCAGAAGCAAGTTAAGAAAGGACAACACAAAGTAACTTACTGTAACACGTAAGTGAAAAATAAACCATAACAACATGCTGTTATAGGAAAATAATCAACAAAAGAGTCTGGTGCAAAGTGGATTTACTGATACCATCCTGAAGTGGATTATATTCCGATAACAACAAAGTGTTTTATTCATCTTATACCACAGTAATTTGTCAATGCTAACCACTTTTATTAATTAGCGAATGCCACATTACATCATGTTTTTATTTAGCTTACAGTTTATGGTTGCATTTAATGTTATTGAACATCTGTGAATCAAGCTAGTACTTGATTCACTCTTACGTTATAGCAGCTATAAACAGTCATTCCCTCACCAGCCCCTCTCTCTCTCTCTCTCTCTCTTTCTCTCTCAAAATTAATAAACAAAAACAAAACAAAACAAAAAAGATTCAGCTTGGCTCGTTGCTGAGAATCCACATAGCCCTCACTCCCTGAGACTTCCTCGTGTCTGAAACTTAACGTTACAGCATTACTTCTGATTGTTAAAAAGCACTGGTACTGGAGACTCCTTCCAAAAATGCTAATGTTAAATAAACATTTCATCACAGAAAACTCCATCATGTCAACAATTCCACAAAAGCCTTTACTGTAGAAATGTATTAGAACATTGCAGCTGGAAGTACTGCCATAGCTGCTGTGAAATGAAAACCTTCTGACCAGCCAGAATTGATTCAACAGGTCTGTGATATAACACAACATAAGAGTAATGGCATATGATGACAATTCTCTACTTTGTTGGGTTTCATGCTAGATGGCCTCACGTTAGTTTTAGGTATAAGTATGTTTCTGAGCTAGTGCATGTGTGAGATAGAAACACAAGAGGCACTCCAAGACAATAACAGACTTCCCTGTCTCCTGATCACATGGCAGAGTAGGGCTCGTTTGATCCAGCCAGGTCAGTTCAGTCTCTCCTTCTCCACTATAATAGAATGGGATTTTTATTTGCAGGGGCCGGTCGCAGGTCAGGAGAAAAAAGCTTTGAATAGACCCTCTGAGTGACGGGTACACAGGAAGAGTGGACACATTTCAGCCATTATTAGCCCTTCTGCCATGGGCCGCATGCTGCAATTTGTCTGATTGACTCTCAGCGCAAGTGTTGCCAGAGCAGCAGTGATTAATTGTTATTAAATGAACTGGAGTGTCCTCTGGGGAGGACAGGGTACAATACACTGGTGTGCTGGCACTCATCTGTCGTGTGTTATTAGTCCAGCATGAGGTGGAAAGCACCACAATGGCAGCAGAAATATTAGCAAATAGCAGAGAACGTGGAACAGGGAGAGGGAGGGAGACTCAGAAGTGATGAGAAGCTTCATTTCTTTTATGGAATATTGTTTTTTTTTTCTCTTCCCCTAACCAGGCTTAGTTTCCATGGTAGCTGCTAAGAAAAGCAGCCTATTTTCCTCCTCTAAACCACATTATTGAGTAGTCTTTCCTACTGTGCAAGCAAAATCTGTTCTCTCTCTGTATTTATATAGCCCATGGTGTATTCTTATGACAGTCCCTTACCGAAATTCTCATTAATATACTGGATTTTCCATAATCTGTTGTGTTATTGGTGTTGCTTGTGGCTTAGGCAGATCATTGCTACTGTTTATATTACACAGTGTGTATCGATTTTCATGTAAGTCATTACAATGGTGTGTTGTGATGACAAAATCACTTGCTAATGCTACAACTACCCACCATAATATCATTAACAGCTATTACGAAAACTTACATTAGCAAACCAAACCTCTTCCAGTACACAGCTAATATTAAGCAGTACTGTAGTACTGGATTGGAACAGTTCCCAAGTAATGGCATCCTTTTTCATATACATCACTGTCCTGTAGGACTCTGAGGGAGCACTTGGGAGAACAGGAAGTGTCCATCTCTCTGACCATAGATGCCTTTGAAGAAACTGACCTGGGTAACTACACATGCTTTGTGGAGAACGGTAACGGCAGACGGCAAGCAAACGTCCTGCTCACCAAACGCGGTAAGCACCCAGACACAAAATTACACAAACACACAATCTTACTAACATATGGATAAACTAACATATACACACACAGCAGACACCAGAATCAGTGGAAGATTTTATGATAGTTCTAAATGCTTCTTCGTGGGTGGTTAACATAACACACGCACAGAGTAGATGATTATATGTCAAAAACATTTTGCACAGTGATTGCACCATAATGATGTTTATAAAAGGTCAAAGAAATCATCATTGCGATCCCACCATATTTTATTGCCACAGAAATTAAACGAAAGTGTTTAGTTTGTTTAACCACATTTCATTTTTTTTTACCAGTGAATATGATGAGAAAGAGGATTAAGCAATTGGAATCAATTGAAATTAATTCCTAGCTACACCACTAACAAGCACATCTTCCTCTTAACACAAATGCCAAATATCTGTAAATGACCATACTCAAAGCCTGCTGTTCTTGATTTTACTTCTTTTTTTAAGTCCACAATGGTTCTGTATAGCATCTTTAAGCCAAACAGCAAAGTTATCATTGTTGCTAAGTGACTTCCTGTGTGTGTTTATGAGCGACTTTTTCAGATTCCTTGCCTCTTTTGCCTTTCAGTGGTACTCCATAATTGAAATGGTTGCACTCATTCTTTGTCAAGAAGTTTGAATTCACATCTAGAAAGATTGTTAAGGGGCAAAAAAATAGCAATACAAAGGTATCAACAAATCCATGGCCACTTTCATCCCTATTTCAGTTCCGTGGAGAGAAAAAGAGAGAGCATGAGTGGTTAGATTGCATTTAATTTGTTTTAGAGCCATCTATTTTTCACAGCATATTTAGCTCGGTCCAGGCCTGTCCTCTGCGCTGTTGTACATTGCTCGGCAGGTCCAGAGCCTCAGGGTCTTCTGGTAATGGAATCTCCCGCAGTGTGTGTTCAGTGTCAGTGTGGGATGGATGGAGGCCGCTTGTGATGCAGCTGTATGAGCACAAAGACTGTGCCCAGTTTGATACCTGCAGTAAATTTTAATTATGCATCAACGAATGCAGATGCTTTTATCTGAAGCCAGTAAAAATGCTACAATGCAGCTGTTTGTGCTTCTCAGATCACTAATGAACTTGCAGACTAAATCAGGTCAGATGGTATAGGAAAGATTTAGTAGAGTCTCTGCAAAGTGAACAGTAAATATTATGAGGTTAAGCAATGGCAGCTTCTCCATAGGGGCAGATGGGGCAGAACAGCACCATATACAGTATATCATCCATTAAACAAATGTTAATCTTCATAAAGTCCTCATTCACAATTCTATAAAATCACTAATTAAGTTCATTTAAATACTAATTACATCTTTTGAGTGACTAGTGCTTAAAAAATGTTGCTATTTTACACATAAACTCACTTTTCTAGATTGTGCAATAGTGTTGCAGCGTGCTCACTGTCCTATTTCGTTCCATAGAGTTATTATTGCACCCAGTGGTTAAATAGATCAAAATAAGGATGGCTGGCATAAGAATCATGCTTCCCCATGCAGGGAAGGAGTAGCAGACAGGACAGTTAATTACAGGGTTGACAAATTTGGCTAGTTGAAAAAAAATTCCTGCCACCAAAATCTTGTTTTATAGCAAGAAATTAGAGTTAAATCTAATATGTTGATGTCTACGATGTACAGAAACATTTCTATTGTAATAAAAAGAAACTTCCCTCTCACCCCTGCCCCCAGGTGTAGGGGTGGTGCGTGTCTTCCCCAAGCTCAGGTCCTCTACCAGAGGCCTGGGAGTTTGAGGGTTCTGCGCAGTATCTTAGCTATTCCTAGGACTGCAGTCTTCTGGACAGAGACCTCAGATGTTGTACCTGGAATCTGCTGGAGCCAGTCTCCCAGTTTGGGGGTCACAGCCTGTAATGCTCCTATCACCTCTGGGACCACTTTGGACTTTACCTTCCACATCTGTTCCAGTTGTTCTTTCAGTCCCTGGTACTTCTCGATCTTCTCATGCTCCTTCTGCTTGATGTTACTGTCAGCTGGGATTGCCACATCTATCACGTCTACACTCTTCTGCTCCTTGTCTACCACCACTATGTCTGGTTGGTTAGCCAGCACATGCTTGTCAGCCTGGAACTTGAAGTCCCACAGGATCTTAGGTTCTGTTGTTCTCAACCACTTTTGGTGATATGTCCCATTGGGACTTGGGGACTCCTAGTCTGTACTTAGCACAAATGTTCCTGTACACTATCCCAGCCACTTGGTTATGCCTGTCAGTGTATGCCGTCCCAGCTTGCATCTTACACCCTGCTACTATGTGCTGGACTCTCTCAGGGGCATCTTTGCACAGCCTGCACCTTGGGTCCTATCTACTGTGGTAGACACCTACCTCTATGGACCTAGTACTTAGGGCCTGTTTTTGTGCTGCCATGATCAGAGCCTCTGTGCTGTCTTTCAAGCCAGCCTTCTCTAATCATTGGTAGGACTTCTTGATGTCAGCCACTCCCTCTATCTGCCGATGATACATCCCATGGAGGGGCTTGGTCTTCCATTTAACATTTGGCTCACCATTTCTTTATTTTCTATTCTCCACCATTGTTAGGAGCTATCATGTTTGGTTTGTTCATGTTGATTTCCTTCTTCAGTGTGCAGCAGGGTTTTGGAGGAAATAAGCTTAAGCCAATACATTTTATTTTAAACCAAAGTCCTCAACATACAATTACACTGCTGAAATACACACGTGACAAATTAAAGGAAAGAATGATAGCTCTGTTATGCTGTGGAAGGCATTTATTTATTTTGTTGACATGTTCTGGGTCCACTTGTCCACTTTCAGGGAAGTGTCGCTGTAGATCAATCCAAAGTTCTTCTGACTGATTACCTTTTTCCTATGAAGAAACATTTCTATACTAATATCTGTTCTTCTCCAGTGACTCCACATACATCCACACTGCTTGAGGGCTTAATGAGGATGAAAATGATGTAAATGATATGCTTTGACCTTTGCACTCATCCAAATTGAACATCTATGGGAGATCTATGGGAGTTAGATTGTCCCTATGGGAGGGAGATAGACATGTTAGATTGATGGTGCTCTCCATCACCATCAGCAAAACACCAACTGAGGGAATAACTTCTGAAAGAATGGCGTTCACAGTTGCCATGCCAAGGTGCATTGAAACTGTTCAGGCACTTCACTGTGGCCTGCACATTACTATGATGTTTTTCCCCTTTTATTTGTCACTCATCTGTCCATAAACAGACACAATATGACACTCATCTCAGTCATTCCAACAGTGTGGGAAGCATGTAGATGTATCATGATAGAAATGATTAAGCAATTATGGTTATCATCTTGAACTACAATAACAACATGACTAATGAAAGATCCTCCACTACACAAATGTTTGAGTCTGTTGCAGAATTTAGCATCCTGTTGTGGGTTTGTTTGAGATTTTCGTTAGTAATGTCATGTAAAGACAAGTTTATTTATCATTTTAAGACATTGAAATGCTTATGGCGAGACTCTGGTCAATATGATTAAAATAGAATAAAGCAGATACAGTAAGAATACAATATACAAAATACATTCTACAATATAAGTAGGTGGGGAAACAGTATGAGGAGTGTGAACAAGATGCTGTGCTATACTGTGCTAAAGCAAGGTGTAAAGTACAGTGGACATGTAAAGTGGCACGGTGACACTAAGAACAGGGGAATAAATTGGGCTATAGGGCTATTTAGAAACTTGATAACCTGCAGGTAAAACTGTTCTTTATCCTGCTTGTCCGTGACAAGTTCCAAAACATTTGCCAGATGGCAGTCTGGAAAACAGATTGTGTGCTGAGTGACTGAGGTCTGAGGTGATTTTGTGAGCTATCTTCAGGCACCGTGTCCGGTAGATGTCCTGTAAAGTTGCGAGTCTGTTGCCTGTGCTGAGTTCTGCTGTCCTCACTACTCTAAAGAGAGCCTTGCGGTTGTGGGCGGAGAAACTGCCATACCATGCAGTGATACCACCAGTCAGGATGGAACAGCAGTAGAAGTTATAAGGATGTTAGAGGTCAGAGCAAACTTCTTGAGCTTCCACAGGAAATGCAGTAAGCCTTGAGATTATGAACATTAAAAATAAACTTTGTCCATATTAAACAATAGAAAACAACTGTATCTATGTAATGTAATGACAACAGGGAACCAATGTCCAAATATTTTGCATTTCCTAAGGCACAATATATTGTTTTGATGGTTTAATTCAAACCTGCCATGCCTGGAGAAGTTGTTCAGTTCAAACAAATTGAGTAGGCCTCCCTAAGGAGCATGCAATGACTTTTTTTTCTATGAAAGAAGGAAAAATTCCAAAATCCTGTCTTTTTGTAACTGGAGAAATTCATTTGCCATGCAGATTTTGATATTTCAAAACATTTGTGAGACATTGTAGCAAGCACAAATCATTAGGCCTCAAAGCGAGATCAGCAGAGCAGTGGAACAAGATGTTGTGCTCTGAATGTTATTACCCAGTGAAGCTGTGGTGGTTAATACAAATCGCCTGCATAATTCTAACTGTAGAGTGTCTTTTTCCCACCAGGAGCTTTCATTTGATGCAGCATCTGAAAAGGATTTACTCCAAAACTCAGAAACATCTCTGGAGCTCTTGGTTTTTGGTTCTTAATCTTCTGCACTGAAGACACGGTGTTCGCATCCCGTGCTCAGATGTTTATTTCATGAATGTAATGCACTCTCTCTCGCTCAGAATATGTATCTTTAAGAGCCCTTCAGCCCCAGAGAGTCTGAAAAATAGGCCATCTAATTAGAGGATGTGTTCGAATTAGAGAACAAAGCTCCTTTGAAGACGCATTTCTACCTGTTACATATTGCTTTCTCTTTTAAACTTAATTAGCTACTGCACTCATCCATGCTGTAATTTGTGCCATTTGAAAGAATGACCCCATTCACTATTTCCTGTTTAATGGCTGTTAGGAGTAATGAACTTTTCCTTTCAGCTCATTGTGTATCTTAATGCTCACTTTGGATCAGTTTTCCTCTATTGTTTGGACAATTGGATGTTTTTTTCTTTCCTCTGAACATTCCCCTAGTTTCTAAAAAGCTCTGAAATAGCAGTTGCCGATCTCCTTTGCAGGTGGCATGGTGGTACAGCAGGTAGCATTGCTGTCTCCTGGCTCCGGGTTTGATCCTGAGGTCATGTTATAGGAGTATCACATGTTTTCCTTGTATATGTGTGGGTTTCCTCCAGGTTCTCAAAGTTTCCTTCCAAATACCAGAAACATGCAGATTACTATGGGGCGCCATTTGTAAAAATAGTTGATCCTTTTTGAGTGTCAATTTTTCATCATTTAGCACAATTTTCATACATTTTGAGATAGTCATGCAAAAAAAACAGCTTAAATGTAAGCAATGTGTTTTAAGTAAATGTTAAGTATAAATGTTAAATATAAATGTAAATATAAGTGTTAAATATAAGTTCTGCACTCTATATGTTTAGCGGAAATGTTATCCACAATTAGGAGGGGAGGCAGCAAAGTGTGTGTTTATTGGAACAACCCCTTTCAATGCAAAAGCCAGTAGTAATCACAGGGGTGTGGTCATATCCTCTAAACATATAGAGTGCAGAATTTACATTTACATTTATGTATAACATTCACAGTTAAATTGGCATTAACTTTACATATAAACACATTATTTTAACTATTTTTACAAATGGCACCCCATAGATTCCTACTCCAAATTAGCAACTCCAAATCGTCCCTAGGTGTGAATGTGTGTGTGTGCATGGTGCGCTGTGATGGGTAGGTGTCCTATTAAGGGCGTATTCCCAGGATCAGGCAGTGTATGAATAACGCTAACATGCCAAAAGACTATGCTGTGAGTTTGAATAATTTTTCATTTGTGTCATTGACTGTCTGTGGATAGATGGAAAAAACATATCAATTATAACATCTATAAATGTGTTTTGTTTTGTTTTGTTTTTAGGAAGGTTTACTTACCTAAATCCCCTCTGCTATTCTTTTCTCCTGCCTCTGCCGATTGATGTTTTCTAGTTGAGTGAGTGACCCGGCCCATTGTAAATCTTTCAGGCTTTTCGCTCACCGCTTGTGTTTACATTATTGAAGCACTTGGTGTCCTGCCACCTCTGCCTGCGTTCTTTTGATAATTGTTATTTTCATTACATCACTTGGCACTGACAGCACCTATAATAAGTTATTAATGGCACCAGAGGTGTCTACGCTGACATCTCGTGCTTGGTTTTACAGCAGCCTCCTCATTTTTGAGTGCAAAGTAAAGACGGCTGAACTGTGATTGTGAATGAAATGTGACAATAAGAGTGGAATACACAATGTAAAGGTGCAAAGTGTGTGTTAACGCTTGCTGTATGTGTATGCATCAACCACAACAAGACGTTTATCAGCTTAATCCTGCAGTGAGAACAAAGATAATGTGTGAACTTGTGAATGAACAGGCCCATATGAAAGACTGTACATCAAGGTTGAGGCACCATACTAAAAATAAAGAAAAACACTGTGTTAGAAGACAAAATGATCAAATTTAAGCATTTGACTCTCAGCATGTGAACTTTTTCCTCACTGCAAGCCACATGTTTGCAAGTATTAAACAAAACATTATCTTCTTTCTTTTTTTTCACAACAAACACACAAGATGCATTCTGTGTCAGGAAGGCAAATCAGCTAGCTCCTTTTCCATTTGCATGACACTGAGCCTCAAAACAATGAACCTCATCCATCTCCCCCCTCTCTCCCCCCCTCCCTCCCTCCCTCCCTCTCCTTTCAGCTTCTTTCCTGAGTCATCCCTGCGTTTTCCTTTCCTAGAAGAAAGCAAATATCAGTGACTGATTCCTCAGAAGCTGCTATCCAAATATCAGCTCTGACAGATCGAGATGGCAGCAGCTCCATCTGAGAGAGAGGGAGAGAGAGAGAGAGGAATGATGAATCACACAACAGCAAGTGGCTTTGTAAAATCTATTGGCACATAAGTGAAGCATAGACCTGCCAGTTCACAGATAATTTGTCTTAATCTACACAGCGGTCAGGAGGAGAGAGGAAGAGCGATGGCCAGAGAGACAGAGAGAGCAGTGATGGACGTGTCAGTGATGGACATGGCAGATATAGTTAGAGAGTGAGAGTGGAGGCAAAGAGAAGGATAGGAATAGAAGCTAGATGAAGTTAGTAATATAGTGTGGGTGGCTCTAAGAACCATTTACAGCTTTTATGCCTGCGTGATCGTGTAGACCTATACACACATATCCTGTGGTCTGAAATTGGCTTGTATGGGTTTATGTGATGGATTGAGATAAATGCAGTCCATAGTAGAACAAGCTAGCATTAGTCAGCCAATGGTCCATGCCTACAGTCTGAGCAATGCAGCAGCAAAGCCTGAAAGCATCTACACAAACACACACACACACACACACACACACACACACACACACACACACACA
>JAOTRR010000001.1:376694-390236 GCA_028570945.1 Gogo arcuatus
ATATTTTTTTTTTTTAAGCTGTTGGCTTACACCAGTAACAGCAGCTTCATATCCATGTTAGCGTGGAGTCTATTGTAGCTCGCAGGAGTCGACAGGAAGATCTCGCTTTTACACCTTCATACAAGGCAACATGATATGAAAAGCTGTAATAAAGCTTGCTGGGGTTTGCATAATTCTTTTTTTAAATAGCATTCCCTTTGATTTTGTGCTTGTTATATGATTTCAGATTCTTTGTAAGGCCACATCTTGCTATAACTTGCCGCATCTTTCTATAACTTATCATCTCATTGCACAGTAGATTTTCTATGTGCATATTATGGACTGGAAATGTTTATTTGTGGCTATTCCCAATACAAGGTCAAATTCTTATCATAACCATAAGTTATAGCAAGATGATAAAACAGGCTACACATCCTCATGCTCGCTTTTCATTTTTCACATTTGCATCATGCCCTAGTTCTATTTATCATCTTTTTTTATTAACTAACATGTGCAGTCTATCTTTATCCATCTTACCTTCTAAGTGAGCTCAAGTTTTACTTTAATCATAATGAAAGCTAGTACAGTGCACTTAAAGAAAGATTGCTCACCCTCCTTTCTACTCCTCCCTCTCCGTCATCTATTGCTCACGGCTCCCTTCCAGTCAACGGAGAGATGAGCGATGGGACTCGATTAGCCTTTCTGGGGGATAATTATGAGCAAAAAAAAAAAAAAAGGTGGAAGGGAAGAGTTTGAAAAATAATGAAAGAGGGAAAGAGACTGGAATGAACAAAGAGCAGAGGGACAGAGAGACAGAGTGGGATGTGAAGGGAGAGAAAGCAGCAGGGAGGGGGGGAATGGGGGGAGAGAACAGATATGGATGTTAGGGTCATAAAGAGACAAAGAATGGGGATATGGAAGGAAGGGAAATAGATTGGGTTGTGTGGTGAGGCATTAGGAAGAAAGATAGAGGGGCCAGGAGACATATTGGGCTACCATCAGAATAGAAAGTGTCAGAGAGAGAGAGAGAGAGAGAGAGAGAGAGAGAGAGAGAGAGAGAGAGATGCTCTTGAGGGACCATTCAGAGATAAGTGCTTCTAAGGGCACATTAGTGTTCCTAAGAGGCTATTTACTGGGCAGACAAGCTCCAAGTTAAACTGAGTCCACCTACATTATATTGATTAGCTAATTATTTGATTTAATTGACTGCTTGCATTTGTTTTAAATTCATGATTTCCTGTGGTGTGTAAGATAAGTTCATGCAAAAAAAACAAAAAATCCTAAGGTCCAATTTCGTTAGCCTTAACGTTTACATAGAGGTGTTCAAACTAGCTGCTATGGCAAAGCCAATTTCAGCTTCTGTCACTGCGGTGAAAGAAAGAGCATCCGGTTATCAACAGAATGAGAAATAAACATAAAAATGGGAATAACAACCACTTGGAATTGAGTACCACAAGCTATCAATACTGACAGAACATTCAGAGAACCTTCCAATTTATACACTACAGCCAACTTCGCCTAAGGCCCATGTTTCACAGCCTTGCCACTTAAAGCACAACATTTCTGGCTGCAAAGAATCACTTATTGGGAAGCGTTTTATCGCAGAGCACTACAATCTGGCAGCTATAAGTATAGCCAGCCCCCACATATTGTTTCAACATTCTGTATATATGTAGGCTGTCGAAGCCCTAAACAGAAAGTTTGAAAATGAATCCTTTTCACCAATCTAACTTTCTTGACTTTTTTTTTTCCAACCCATGGACATGTATCAGCTCCTACACCTACACTTGAGAGGAGGACTGGGCTTCACTAGTCTACTGGGATTACATACTTGTCTTGCTTATATGTGGGCTGTATTTACACAAGGTCAAGTTTCCACACACCATCAACCTATTCTGAAAAGTCAGAAATCCTTTTAAAGGTGATGGGTTTACCCTCATCATCATGCAAATGCTTCCATCAAGTAGCATCTGTTCTATACCGACTATCTCCCAACAACAGTCTCAAAACCATCAAGCAGTGAAGTGTTCTCAGTGTTCTCACAGAGCAAATAATGATATGCTGAAAAGTACGTTGCCCAGGATCATCATCATCATCATCAAAAAAAAAAATCTCACTCCTATCACTTTTCTAAATAAATAAAAAGGTGGTGTCAGTTAAAGATGAGCACATTATGCGGTGAGCAGATTTCTCCTGGGGAATGTTCTACAATTGAATACCTTGGACTGCATCTCAAGGGTGACCAATCTGTCCTTAAACACATCAAACATTTTCTAGATGAGTTGCTTTCTGGGATTTTAACCAACCGGAGCTGTGTCTTAAAATAGATTTTAATATTTATACTCATGCTCAAGCCTCATAAGTCTACATTTTACAAACATCTGAACCTCCTGATCTCGTGCACTCTGTCATGTTGTTATATTACAGTGTTGATGAGCTCTAGGATTACTCTATTGATGAGCTCTGATTAATCACTGTTGATTGTTGATTTATTTCCTATAATAGCAGCTTTGACAGTAGTTATGGATCTACGGCAAATCACAGGTTTCTATGAATGTTTTTGTTCTAATATGTTATCATGTACATGTTGATAAGGTACAGTTTTCTGTGAGGAAACATCACGTTTTTAATTAGCATTTTTGGAAGGAGTCTCCAGCATCAGTGCTTCGTAACAGTCCGTAACAGTTTACTGTTTTTCTCTAACATGACAAAAAAGAAAAAAGAGCAGAACCTGTTCTGTGGACTTTCAACAACATTAAATGTAATTATAAATGGATAGTAAAAGTATGACATGCCATTCTTCAATAAATAAAAATGTTACCATTGACAAATTACTGTAGTATAAGAGGAATGAAACACTTCAGGACAGGTTATTAGGAAATTAGTTATGGGCAACACCCCATCACTGATTATTTTCATATAACAGAACACAACGTTGTGCTTTATTCCTGATTCTCTGGTTACCTAGGTAGGTCTTATTCTTTCTTTGTTTCCTTTCATACATGTTTTACTTTAATGCTAAACTCACTGCATGTGATTTAACAATGCTTTCCTAAAGAAATTGAAGACACTAAATCAATGTTCTTGGACGAATATGACAATACTATAAAACTGAAACTTTCTACAGAAAAGCACAAAGGCAAGAAAGGGACAAAAACTATTCACTATTCACATTTATTAAAGCATTCGAATGTCAAGGTAGTTACTTCTCGACCTTGAATTTCAATCACATAGAAAAACTAAGATTCCTTTTACCACTATAGATATATTAATGAATCCCTCCTATTACATCTCATCTGAATTTCTGCAAACTGATAAAACTCCACTGTGTGAAGTCACTGTTCAGTTAAGTCAGCTCTCTACCATCAACCTTTTGCATTTCTTTAAAATAAGTGTCAAAATATTTGAGATTGTTTTGTCCAAGATCTACATCTGCTACCATCATCTCAGCATAGAAACATTTTAGCATGGTATCTGTCTTGCTTCTTGTACATGTTACTATTGCTTATTTACACCTGACCGGCTGGAGAACTCTCTGGTCCAGTTCAAGGATTAAACTTTGTGCTTGTTCCCAAGTGTTCCAGTATCTAGTGGATTCCCCAGGGCTTGGTTCTGAGCTACGACAAAAATGCTTTTACTAGTTGATGTATTAATAATAACACCACTCTGTGTTTGACTGAACAGATTACATCAGTATTGTTGATATCTAAATATTTTTTGTTCTGAGATTCTTGTTTGTGATAAAGCATACAAAAAGATACTGTATATTCATCTTGATTTGCATGAATACCTCAAACTATCACAAGAATCCTACAATCCCATAAACTATCACAAAAATCTAGAAGTCATTTCTGCTTCATAAACCACACAATGCATCACACAGACTAGATTACTGTAATCCTTTTTTTTTTAACCCAAGAGATCTAGTACGTCACCTACCAGAACCACATTACACTGTTTCTTCAATTCCTTTATTAATTGTCTGTATGTTTAACACTTGATTTTTGAATTATTTCGTGTAAGAAATAAAACATGGAATGCTGCTATAGACAGAGTTGATTATTTCTGTCAGGTCAACACCAGAATCGGCAAGAAACTCTGTTTCACAAAACACTGTGGAATGGACTACACTTCCCAACACCCCTGACTTGACTTGGTCATGTTCACAGTCACTGGACTTCTGACACTACATTTGATTTACCTTGGAAGTCGCTCCTGAGTTGACTGCGTTTCAGAACAACAAGCCGGAAAACCAATTAGTAATACCAGTTCTAGCCATTGTTAGCTATACCAGTTGATAACAACGCATTATGCAGTATTTTGTGCATACAAACTCTGTAACAACATATCCACAGATAGAAGTTGGACAGTACTGTGTGTACGACTGATTTAATGAGACACAAATAAGACAGAAGTGGCTAATAAACAGTATACTACCTTACCTTACCTATCCTCCTCGCGCCTCTTGGCACATAGGGCCTCCACAGAGCATCTCCACCTTTCCTGGTTGGCTGCCACCACTCGCACTCCTATGAGGTACAGCCACAGCTTTCCCTCAAAATAATGAATTCACTCTGCTTCTGGTTTCTGTAATAGCTTTTTTTTTTTTTAAGGGGAGAGGGTTATTAGCCCTCAGCCCAACCCCCAACCTGGAGGGCCAATGGGTGGGATCACTCTTCATCTGGTCCCTACCCTTCAAATTGTTTGGCATGGATGGCGCTACCAGGAGTATTAGACACTAGACTCCAGCCAACATAGCTCTAGGGGTTATTGGGGCACGCAAGCCGCCTCACCGTGAACAAGGTGGTGATCCCAAGTGAGACGGAATAAACAGTATATTACTACAGACCTTTACTGTTGATGCATGGAGCAGCCATTTTGGATTTTGAAGTCAGGGTTGGTGAGGTTCCTCCGACTTTCTGAGTTGGAAATCCAACTTCAGGGGGTGTTCCAGCTGACATTTCTGCCTGGGAACATGGAAATCTAGACTTCCCAGTACAAATGGAACGTACCATAATCATACACACCTGAACACAATAACTACCACACAGTACTGTAATTAAGAATGCCATTTCTACATCCACATTGCCAAGTAACACTCAGCGCACATGTACATGAACTTGCCAAACCTCGCTTTCTGTGTATTGTTATTCTGGTTTTTGACTTTGTTTTGTTACTAGTTTGTGATTTTGGACTTTGCCCTGGTTTTGATGCTTGCTGATTGCCTGACCTTTTGTCTGTTTATTGGACCATGTTTTTTGAACATTGTTTTGGATTTGTTTCCCAGTCTCTTTAATATAAATTCAAACTGCATTTGCATCTGCTGTTGCCTCCTGCTTATGACAATTTCCCAGCAGCAGCTCATCCCAAAGTGGATTGTTCCTCTTATGCCACAGCAATTTGCCAATTCTGACAATTTTGTATTTAGTAAACAATAACATGTCATACTCCATAAATGCTAAATAAATGTCTCCTCACAGAAAACTTCACCATATAAACGATTCCAGACATTTTTAATCTGTTTATATAGGCTGTCTGCCATATAAGTCCCTGTGTAAGTTGTTACAAAGAAGGTTTGTTACATTTTGTGAAATTTTCTATAACATAATGGAATAAGCATGTTCATATATCTAATATGCCAGAAGTACTGTCAGCGTTGCTGTTACAGAAAATTACTGAACACCTTCTGAATCAGAATCAAGCATTAAACGTGGTATAATACATTTTAATATCTTCATGATCTTGACACTCTTTACCTTTCAGATGTGTGCCTACTATGTCATTAAGATCATTAAAAGAATAGAGTCATTATAGATGCTGTAGTCTTTGGGCACCATGTAGTCATATGTGTAAGTATGTGAACTTGCATTAAATAGAGCAAGGACTATTGACAAAACAGTTAAACCCTTTAAAATCCTAGGAGCAGCCATCAGGTCTTAATGATTAAATATGCTGGGAGTTTACTGAGTTGAAATTCAGTGAATTGCTGAAGTGTGAGTGGAGAGGAAGAGGAAGATGGCATTAGAGAGTTGGACCTTGGTCCATTACAGTTATTACATTAATTAAAAGGGACCAAGTGACATGTAAGAGGCAAAATCTTATCCAGTGTAACGGTTGTATGACATTACATACTCTCGCCCTCACAATTATAGAACCAACATCAGTTATGTTTTTGTTTTGTTTTTTGTTTTGTTTTTTTACACCATATTAGAGGAAGAATTTTTCCCTGACCAGAATAATTGTGCATGATTTAGACAGCAGGAAGATGTGATCCTGTCTTATTTATTTAGCTTCACTAACAAATAAATGGAAGTGTAATTTATGTCTAGACCTTTTGTACATTTTTGCTGTGAAGAAAAATATTTTTAACAGCTGTGCTCAAATGGCCACTTACAAAAACAATTCAGAGTGACCATTAGGAAATTAAGGACCATTAGGATCAGCTAGGGGACTAAAAACATCACAGAGTCAGTAAAATTAGCCCATTCAAACTGTTCAATCACTCTAGTTAAAACCTGTGACATGAAACAAACCATTGAAAGGCTTTAGGAACATACAAACAGTATCACCGATGGATGAGGGCTAACATCTGTATTGACTGGACTTTCCTAATTATCTGATTTTGCTATTGTTGTTGCAAATATGGCTGTATTCACTCAGGCATTGCAGCAATTTAATACATTTAATTTCTGTTTCAAGGAGTACAAGCTGAGCTTATTTTGTTGACCTACTTTCTGAACGTCACATTTGAGATTTCAGCATAGCCATGGTGTTTGGCTGAATGTGAAATGTCTGAATGTGTGAAACAAGGCTTGGACTGACAATGGTGTAGTTTAGTCTTCCAAAAAGGCCTGGAAATCAAATGCAACCATGATTGATTCTTCTTAATTATGTAGGTGTCCTAACTAATAAGTAAGCCAACTTTGCTGTATCTACCAAGAGATTAACAGCAGCGAAAAATAATCCTGACTACAATGTATTAATGAAAAGAGACTTACTAAATTATTTTCAGAGATTAAATACACCATGCACAATATCTCTATTAAACAAAATAAAGTTCAATTACAGACATGTGGGTTTTTTTGTTTTGTTTTGTTTTTTCTCTTAGAGGTCCTGGAGCCATTTCAGCAGGCCTGTAAGGCCCTTCAGGTTTCCCTTTTGAGAATTGTGTTAGATTGGTTATAGAGACAATGCCGAACCTCATTAATGAGAGTGCAGCCTCGTTTTCCCACATTGCTTCATTTTTCTGACTGCATTACAATTAGGCTGGATTTTCTATCAAGCTTTAAATAATACTCTGATCAATAAGAGCTGTTTTTAATTGTTTGGATTTGGTGTGCATTTTCCTGTTTTTTATCCAAATGCATTAAAGAATAATAACCATATGAGAATGAGATCTCCAGCCAAAGCCTTATACACCATTCATGCTCACAGTCAAAACTGTATATTTTCCGTTATTATGCTGTAATGGTGTGCTGTGGGAATGGGGAATGGGAGCAAAACAGTAAAGTCGAAATGTTAATCTATCCACTGGTGACCTAGTAACATTTATGGAAATCTTTTGCCACGGCTCCAGTGGGAATCAGAACCATCGGAATAACGTGTTGTGACCAGTCATAATGTTGCTGGTGGTGATGTAAATGATAATATAGTGATATTACAACGGAACTACTCATACTGTCTCAATGAAAAGCAACCAGTGGCAAACTCAAAACAACAAGCAAAGAAAACATTGGCAGATATAAGCAAAAATTTCATGAATAGCATTTGCTTGAACAAAACAAATGTTAAGAAACAGCAAGAAAACTCTGTCAACAGATATGTGATGCAGCTCGACTGTGCCATGTTGCTAACTGGCTAATGTCTCAGCTTGGCCTTTTCACAACGATGGACTTGTCGCCTCATCAATTATACGTCATATCCGGTCTCGTATGCTTTACACGTCTCGCGGAGGTTCATGCTCCGTAGCATTTTGTTAAATATAGTCAGATGGGAATACACAATATCTGTTACTTTTTCATTATGGAAGACAGAGTGGGAATGAAAATTTATCATCTATCCCATGTTGTTTTTATCTCATACAATAACGGGTGTCGTATGTGAAAGAGACTGTAAAAAAAAAACAGCAGCCACAGGTCATTAGTGATTACAGCCAGAGTCGTAGATGTAAAAATAGCATATTATGCAGAGCTTTATTCTCCCCATGAGCTACTGTTTATTCACGGCTAAATAAAAAGGTCTAAGAGGAGGAAAGCAGCTTTTCCACTTTTGCAAAACATATCCAGCATGTTACATCCTGCCTCAGACAGAGTGTGTGTCAAAGTCGATAAACCCCCGTCACGTCTTTGCTGGGGGCTAATTTTAGATGAGGGTGTTCAAACAGCCTTGCCACCACAAGTTAGCTCACAAACCACACATATCCACAGGTTACCTTGGCAGTAAGTGGATGGTCATTTGGAAAAGGTCCGAGATCGATGGCCCATGCTGTTCCCGCTCGATGAGCATTAGCCTCCTTTTGTGAGCGAGAGCTGCTCACTCCCAGATTTGTTGATTACTTTGTTGTGGTAAATCAGCCCAGGGGAGGTGCCCTGAGCTGTGAAAATCTAATACGACTTGCTAATACAAAAAAAAAAAAGGTGTTCTGCCAACCTCTTTGATTACTTTGCTATTTCCCAGTGCTGCTAACAGCCTGCGTACAATTTAGTCACGAATCTAACACAGGCTATTAATGTAACTTAGACTGCATATGAAAAATTATTTATTATGAAAAGTGTATTAACGTAATGTTAAGTGTTTTCCTTTAGAGAAAATGAGCCACTAGCACCCACTATATACTGTATTTCAGATAGTGCACTCATTAAAACTGTGTTTTTGTATGTTTTGCAGAAAACAAAGACTATGACGCATATTTGTCCTACACTAAAGTGGAGCCAGAACAGTGGAGCCAAGAAACCAGAGAGGAGGAACGTTTTGCCCTGGAGATTCTTCCTGATGTTCTGGAGAAACATTATGGGTATAAACTCTTCATCCCAGACAGGGATTTGATTCCTACTGGAAGTAAGTTCAGCTGTACAAACATGAAATTCCATGTATATTTCTCACAGTGTCCGTGTGTATATACGTGCAGCCGTCTGGAAATACCCATCGTGCCTAAATTCTGGAAAAAAAATATTTCGTTTTCAAGATGTCTAAAACCTTCCTAGCTAAGCTGGATTACCTCACGGTGAATGTGATGAGTTAGATAGCTACATGCCATAGTGAAACGCGCATCATCGATGCTGTTTGTGATCAGATAACGGCTGTCCAAAAGTCCATGACGCTTCTATGCTTTTACATCATCATCAAAACAGAGAAGAGCATGGACACGCTTTGTACAGACGACCTTTTATAATGTTTAAATGACCTAATAAAAAGATATTAATACGTAACAAGAAATTCAGCCAAACAGAAGTGACTGTATGAATCAGTGATTCCCCGTTGGTGTTATCGTGAACAGAGATCAGTCAAGTGAAGAGATGACAATGAGGCTCGTGTTTAAATGCCTTGTGTGACGTTTACCACAGGTGATGAGACAGAGACTGCTGAAAGTTGACAGTTGTTTATCTAAGCGATTTTCACTAAGCAAACTCTAAAATACTAGAACTTTACTTGAGGTTGAGATACACTATATAGCCAAAGGTTTGTAACACAAATGTGGTTCTTTACCAATCTGTTGCCGCAAAGTTCGAAGCACACAATTGTACAGAATGCCTTTATGCTGTAGAATTAGTTTCCCTTTACTAGAACTAAGAGGCTTAAACCTGTCCCAGCATGACAATGCTCCTGTGCACAAAGCGAGCCATGGTGTGTTAAGGTTGGAGTGGAAGAACTCGAGTGTCCTGATTGAACTCAACCCCACTGAACACGTTTGGGATGAATTGGAATGTTGACTGCACCCCAGACCTCCTCACTCAACATCAGTACCTGATCTCACTAATACACACGTGGCTGAATGATCACAAATTTCCACTCCAAAATCTAGCAGAGTTATAACAGTAAAGAGGGACTACATGTGGAATGGGGGTGTCCACAAACTTTTGGCCATATAGTGTATTTCATATCATAAGTATGTGGACACTAATGTGCCTTTATATGTGCATGTATCTGGTTGATTATTTGTATAGTATGTGGTTGTACGTACTGTATGTCTATGACAGTGTCTTTAGTCGTCTCATAAATGTGTTTCTCATTTAAATTCATTTTCTTCCATGAGTCATGTACGTTGTGCCATCACACCAGCATCAGTCATTGCCTTGAACCTCATTTTAATTTCAAATCCAGAGTATGTTCTATAAACGAACCTCATTGCTTGTCAAAAAACCTCATTGCTTGTCAGTGACAAAATTTGAATTTTGTCACTCTTCCATGGCATTACCTGCTTTCATTACTTCCAGTCAGCAAACATTAACATGCATCCATGTGTGTGTGTGGAAACAAAAAAAAAGCAAGTACCCCATTGCTGTTTGGTTAACATAAGTTACAGAAGGTGTTTATTTGAAGTATGTATTACTTTAGAGCTGTTTTCATCATCTGTTGTTTCTTCCATTTTGACCACTTTGCTTCAACTTTTCATTGTCACTGTGTGTGTGTGTGTGTGTGTGTGTGTGTGTGTGTGTGATTGAACTCTGATGGGACTGTTTGCTTTTAATGTGGGATGAACACACAGGGTTAATAAAGCTCAATCTGACACCTTAATTTAATTTACAATTCATTTTTGCAGTTATAAAGTATTTGGAGTTTTTAAGTCACAGGCTTCGGACTTATTCGTCATCATCATACATGTACATTTATTTCTTTTTAGTAACTAAAGAATAGTTGATAAACATGGACTTAATTGGGATAAAGAGCCAGAATGAGATGCAAGGGATGCTCATAGGGTCAGCAGCAGAATTATTGGCACCCTTGTTGAAGACGTGATGAAAATGGTTGTGACTTAAATTTGTTCAAAGGAAATTTAATTTCCACAATATATTGTTTTTTTTGTATGATTATTTTATACTTATTTTAGTAGCATCATAAAATGTAATTCACAGCATATTAGGATATGCTGCTTTTTTATGTAAATACATGAGCATGCACATATCATAGATGATCACACACTGCCACTGAAAATCTTTTTAGTCTTTGGCCTTTGTTTCCATCTTCGTCGCCGTCTCTTGGTTTGATCCGTGTGTATGTAAAAATACGTCTCAGTGTTGTGTCTTGAGCTGCCTTAATCGTGTAATTCTTGTAAACCTTTTCAAACAAGCACAAAATGTAACTCCTATATGCTTTGTTAGCCCTGCAGTGCCAATAAGTCCCATATTAAACTGAGAAAAACTGGTGGTATTTTTTTTTGTTTGTTTGTTTGTTTTTTTTGCGAAAGCCAAATCAAAAAGCTGGTGCCAGTTTCTCTTCTGTGGAAGTCCCTACACTGTTGCTGTGATAAGTTACTGCTGAGTTTTTTTTTTGATTACACTTTGAATGCTGAAATTATTTATGTTTAGGTTTCACCAATGATCATTTCCAGGATGACACGAGACTCCTTAGAGGTACAGCTTTCACCAACTTTTGTCAGCAGTTGTAGTTTTTTTTTTTTTTCTCCTTGTTGTTGTTGTTTTGTTTTTTTAACTTTTCAGACATGGCTGGCTCAGCGTTTAAATCTAAATCGGGATCCAGGCCTGGTGCAGTGCCAGTGATAAATATAATATGAGATGCTCAGACGCTTCTCAAGAGATTATTTCTGTAATGTCAGCTCACTTTTAGTAAACCTGGTATCAGACATGCCACAGACAGTGAAGACAAAGAGGATGCATGAGTGCAGTGTGTGGGAGTTAATACAGAGAAAGAGAGACAGACAGAAAGTCTAAGAGTAAGTTGGAAGTGACATACAGAGAGAGAGATAGACACAAAGTAAGTAGTAACACTAAAAATGTCATGTTTTTTTTCTTGTATTAAGAGACAGATTGCTTTTTGAGTGTTTTATGTGGGTCTCTGCATCTGTCTTGATCTCTTGATGACTAAATCCCACATAAATGGCATACGAAACACACTTTGCACAGCCTAAAGTGGCAGCAAAGTGTTGTGCTTTGTTGTCTTATTTGTATTTTTGAGATCAATAGAAACGTACAGCATTGGTTTTGCATTTAAAAGTGTTAGTTGTTTCTGATTAAGCCTGCAGTTGAGTCCTTGATTGTGCTACGGCTGGGTCTGGCTTTCTTTGTTAAGCCGTTCAATCGGCGCAGAACAGTTGAGGGTTGAAAAACGGCTCTTAGAGAATGCTTGTGCTTCTGTTTTATGTCATGTCCCCATTATGTGTGTGTTTGTCCTGTTTTCTGTAAATTGTCTCACATTAATGCATTTGAAATTATTTGTTATAAATGTTTTAAAAATGTAGATAGAATGAGACATTACAACAAGATTCTCAGGACACATTAATGCTCTATATTTAACCATATGCCTATAATATTAGATCCTTATTCCTTCCTCTTTTCCATCTCCTTCCTCTTTCCTTAAGCCTACATTGAAGACGTTGCACGCTGTGTGGACCAGAGCAGGCGGCTCATCATCGTCATGACACCAAGCTATGTGGTGCGGCGTGGCTGGAGCATCTTCGAGCTGGAGACGCGTCTGCGCAGCATGCTGGCGAGCGGCGAGATCAAGGTGATCCTGATTGAGTGTGCCGAGCTGCGCGACACCATCAATTACCAGGAGGTGGAGGCACTTAAGCACACCATTAAGCTGCTCACCGTCATCCGCTGGCCCGGGCCTGAGGGCAGCAAGCTGGAAAGCAAGTTCTGGAAGCGGCTACGCTACGAGATGCCGTTCAAGCGACGTGAGCGTGCACTCTCGCACGAGCTTTCGCATGAGCTCTCGCATGAGCAGGCGCTGGATGCTGGTGAGCTGCAGAGCGTCTCGGCTCTCTCAATGGCTGCGGCCGCCTCCACAGCTGTGGCCACTGCGCGACCCGAGTTGCGCTCCGCCTTCCGAAACAGCAGCTGCCATGCTCCTCTGGGACAGAAACACTACTACCGCAGCTACGGGTATGACATGCCACCGCTGGCGACGCTGGGCACCCATCATACCTACTGCAACATCCCTATGACTCTGCTGAACGGACAGCGCACACAGGGCAAAGCACAGCGCACTGAGCAGCAGCAACAGCTGGAGGAGCAGCACGCCAATAACGCCATGTTGCCGCTGCTACCACGTGAGACGAGCATCTCCAGTGTCATCTGGTGACGTCTTCTGGTGCCATAAAAAGACCTTTTTTTTTTTAGCAACAGTCTTTAGAACCTTGTTGACACCTTTAGTAATGTAAGCGATAAAAAAGACAAAAACAGATCATAGAGACTGCTGTTGCTGCTGTTGAACTTTCATTCATAGGCGTAAACAAAATGAGAAGTCCAGGTTCACTGGGCCTGAATATGTTTAAGCTGTGAGTGCAAAGGTCTAAAATAACACAGAGAAGCTGCTGCGTTTCAGACCTGTACACTCACACACACACACACACACACACACACACACACACACACACACACACAC
>JAOTRR010000001.1:692031-710967 GCA_028570945.1 Gogo arcuatus
ATTACTTTAAGACATGAAGTGTCTTTTAATTAATAAAAATAAAGAAAAAACATTGTAACAACAGTAAGGACAGATCGTTTGACCTGTAGAGAACACACATAAATAGACATGTTGATGTGTTCCAGGACAAGTTGAATATTCAGACATTTCTTGATGGTTGAGCAATCCACACTTACAGCACCACAAATAACCAGAGACTGTCGTGACAGTGGTATCAGAAGGTGTTGATCACCTACAGACTCATCCAGGAACATTGGAGCTAATGAGTGACTATATTTAAAGTTTGTTTGACTTTGTGTTTGTGTGTTTTTATATCTTGGTTGGGACCAAATATCCACCATAAGGATAGAAATACCTGATAGTACCTTACAGATGCTGTATAGTACCACAGATACATGTGAAGTTGGAGTACAGTGGAGTAATCGTTAAAGCCTCCGGTTTAGTTTCTTGCTAATCCAAACTGTCCCCAATACAGAGCAGCGTCAGCGTTCAACCAGCAGAGAGCGCAATCGGGTCACTATATCCATCTCGGTGGCTCCGCCCATGCCCACGTTCCCCTCCCCTCACTCCCTCAGGAGGCAGGACCAGAGAAGTCGAAACTCACGTATGGTAAGCCTTATTGCAGTTGTAGTACAATACTAGATTGAATACTAATTTAGCTACTTTTCCTATGTTTTGGCTGCTAACTTGCGGAATCTTTAAACCACTCGTGTTGTATACAGCATAAGGTTTTTAAGTCATACTGCAGATTTTTTATTGTGTATGTTTTTTCCTTATATTTCATGGCACAGCTGGACAGAGCTGAATATCAGACAATACAGAGGAAGGTAATTCACATTGTTGTCAATGCCCAGTCCAATCCACTAATGTGACTGAAATAAAACATTTGATTCATGATTTTTGGCCATAGTGCAGACTGAGTTATATTAAGAAACACTCAGATCTCTGGTTCGTTCTTTCCTCTTTCTGCCAACATCTGGAACAGGAAAGAAGCACCAGAGAGTTGGACATGCAGACTCTCCCCAGGAAAGTTATCCAGGTGCTGCTTTTGCTGCTTTTAATGTTATCATTTTTATTCTAAAGGAGCATTTTTTTTTTCATTTAGATCCATGGTGGTAAAATGACTGACTTCCATTCTCACCAGCGTTTTTCCTTTTTATATCATTTCCAACACCACTAAGCAGACCAGATTCCCTAACTAAATCAGGACAGTCCTGGTTTTACACACCAGGCCACTTGGTCTCGGTAATTTCATTTAAAGGTTTGTTTGATGCAGATAAACACTTTGAACGAACATCTTTTTAATTTAAAAGTGTAAAAACTTTTAATGATATTAAATTTTAATTAAACAAAATGTGAAATAAAGCAAGTCAAACCATTTATATGATCAGTTTTTCATTTTCAGTTGTCCTGATTTTTTTTCCCAGGGGTCACCTGGTCACTCGGTTATTTTGAGCCTATTATTTTGTTGGATGTGGTTTTTAAAACTGTCCTGCATGGTTCACAATCATCAAACATACATTTGTATGGTGGATCACCGTTGTTTTTATTTCTTTATGCCTAAAAAAGGTCACATTGCTATCTCATTTGCAAAGCAGTATGATGTATGATATAGCTACTGTCTCTAACCAGACTCGTCTGGTTCTTGATACGGTTATTATTTCCCATAATGCAGCAGGAGAGACCTTCGAGGGAGGGGGAGTTTCAGCCAGCACAGAGAAAGGTAAATGATGACTTTTAAGGGTGACTTAAAAGATATAAAGCGTTTTCATGTGTTAACCAGGTCATGAGCTGGACACTGACGTGACCCACATCCGATATCAACCCAGTATTTTCCCTGTGTCTCTTTGTTCCAGGACTGTTTTCAACTCACTCATGTGGACTTCCCTTCATAACATTAAAGTGTATAGCTGAAGCAGTTTTCTGCATAAAATCATTCAAGCACTGCGTCATCCATTAATAAATTAAAAATAGGCAAATATTTGTGGTATAAGAAGATTTTGGATATGCTGTTATAGAAAAATAATCAGTTTTGAGGTGAGAAGATGCTATGATGCTATGCTTCATATCAGGCATCATTACAGCACCCCATTGTTGATTATTTTGCTATAACAGCATGCTCCCTAAGTGTTTTATTCCATATATATTGTATGTTGATTCGGTCTCGTGTGCCTACACCGGGTCATGTAATTTCCAGTGTTACTGTGGTCTGCTCTAATGTCCCTTAAATTCATGACAACGAGTCCATGGGGAAATAACAAGAGGAAGAACAGGAGGGTTTAAATCCAGTGCAGGAATGCAGCCTTTATCCCATCCTTTACAGTTTCAGCTCTGGAGGACTCTGAAGTACAACATAACCATTTTATGTCCCCTTAACTCAATCATTTTGTTCTAGAACCATATTCACCGTGCAACTCATTCTAACTAATGTTTTTTTTTTCAATATAGCTGCAGAAAACATGAGCCGTTTGCCTTTTTACCTTCCTTTCCTAACCAGATGTTTTGTTGGCGTTTTGTACCCTCTTATATCTGTTCTTTTGATCCATCAGTGTTGAGCCATGTGTTTGCCTTTTATTTTATTTTTATTTTTTTAGCATGAGCGCTCTCGTCCCACCTCCCCTACGACGTGTTGCGTGTTCATCCCCTGGATGCGAAAGGTATTCCCCCTGCAGTCTGTGCTTAGCTGATGTTTCTGAGCTGACTTCTAATGCAAATTTATTTAAAGTCTTATGAGCCAAATTGTATGAAAAGTTACAAATGGGTAACATTAAGGCCAAAGAGTTAGGGTTAGTAGACAAATGACATTGTGTATGAATACTATACAAACTGACTAAATCGAATTGTTAGAATAAATTTTACATTATATCATACTGGAAACCCTATGTAACAGCTTACTTCCTTTTCTTTTCTCCTACGCTTCTTTTAGCACAGCTACCCTGGTAGATTTACTCCTCTAAATGTCTGATGTGCTTCATGCTATCATGTCTTACCATATGTCATTTCATTAACTTCTGTCCTTAACGTCTTTAACTTTCTGAATACTGTACTTGTAACACTGCTTTTAACACTGAGCATGGCTCTATTTTTCTTCCTTGACTATGAATATGTGAATATTTAAAAAAAACTTTCATCTTAAAGTGCTGTCGTGGTCGACGTATGTCCACTAATACTAAGTTTTATTCACAGGCTTTGATTTACTCTAGTTTTTCACATATAAAAATGTGCTAAGGGAGGAGTGTGTCTTTTATATGAGTCAATAAGCATGTCTTGTCCATTTTGTTTGTTTGCCTTAATGAATATGCAATTTGGGATGTTCCGACCTAAAATTACGAATTTCAACTGGATCAATTTGGTGTTTAAACCACTGATTCCAACGGCATTCGGAGAGCATGTGAAAAGGCTTTCTTTACATTTTCATTACCTTATGGAACAAAACACACACTCTGCTTCAATTAAATTTCAGTATAAAATTATGTATATTTTTTGTATCCAAGCTCTCTATGCCTATCAAAATCATTTTGCACAATGTTTCCTCTTTCTACTATACTCATTATTTTAGTAAATCAGGGCCAGGATTACCAATGGAAGCATTTTAGTAGGCTCAGAATGAAATACAGTAAGGGGAAATATTATTTGTCTAAAGTACCTGATTTGGAACAATGTCTCGTTAAAGCTATTGTTTATCTGGCAGGAGGTTAGTGACTTATTTAAAGCTTCTATGGCAGAACGCAACCTTGCTGAATTCTTTGGCATCTTTTCCTCTGTTCTTATTTTGTAGTAATGGAATTAAAGACCAAATTCCTGACTCTGGATATTTGCCTGACAGCTCTCCTTTCCAGCTATTTCTGTCTCTCTTTTATCTCCATTTCTCTCTGCCTTTTCCTTTTTATTCCCATGGTCACTACTGCTTCCTTGCTGCAGATAATATGTAACATTTATGTGCAGAAAATTTGCTTAATGTCAGTTTAACGCCATGCATTTGTGTGCTTTCAGTTTTACAAGGTCATTCCATATAACTCTTCTAAAATTATTGCGACTCAGGTTGGAACTAATACAGATACAGACGGAGAGTCGATGGCTCTGGGACACAGACCTAAGTGTCCCGTTCCTAACGTTCCTACAACACTGGACAAGCAGACCAACTGGTCGAAAGCCCTGCCACTCCCCACACCAGATGAAAGGATGAAGAATGAGTCTCAAGTCATCTCATCCTGCATCATCCCTATCAATGTTACTGGTAAACATCCATATATAATTCTCCTATATTAATCCACAGCTACCTTTATATGTCAAAAATGCTGCTGTATTTTATCTACATATAAACTTCTACATCGTTTCGCAGTGATTCAAGTAGATCCTGTTTTATTAAAAAGAAATATGATTGTATGAAGGATACCTTGACCTGTTTCTGAAGCTGTGTGTCTCGGATTGCAGGTGCAGGATTTGACCGAGAAGCCAGTGCTCGCTGTTCGTTGGTTCATTCCCAGTCTGTATTGCAGCGGCGAAGGAAACTGAGGAGGCGGAAAACTATCACAGGCATTCCCAGACGAGTGCAACAAGACATGGGTATGACTACTTGATGCACTATGCTCATTCATTCAGTATTTTATTGTTTTTTTTTAGAATCACGTTTTTGATTTTACATTTGAACGTCGTCTATGTTGACACACTATCCCGTATAGTGCTGCAACAAACTAATATTTTAGATTTGATTTTAAGGTGAGTATTATGTTGATTAATCAACTTAGCTATGAATTGTTGATTGCAAATGAGACTGAAAACTATTTTTATGGAATAGATCTTAACCCAGTAAACCAATGAGAAAATCAAATCTTTGAATAACAGAACAAATCTACAATTTATGAATCTGCAACTTTTTATAGGCACTATGTAGAAATCGCTAATGTTAAGCCTGTCCAATGTTGCCCATAGCTATTAGCTCAAAAACTAGCATAAAATACATGGAGAAACATGTACTTTATATCTTGGCTGACATACCATTTAAAGGGTCAAACACAGTAATGCCCAGTGTAGTGGTGTAGTGGCTTTATCAGAGCCTCCAGTAATGACATTTTATTTTATGATAAATAATTGAGCTGCCAATTATTAAATAAATACATTTTAAAAGCAGCCCATGTTTACATTGAACTGCAACTCTGCCACCTTTAAGCTAAATCACAAATTACTGGGATCTTGTGGTATTGTTCATGATTTAGCAAATACTTCCCATTATCTTTTCAATAACACTGATGCTAATGATTTAAATATAATATAATGACTTACTGATAAGATATGGTAGGTTTCAGTGATTTTGTTAAAGGTAGGTCTCTGACAAACTACCTTGAAAGTTGAAACTGTGAGTAGCTCATGAACAGGAAGGTCGGTTTGCCCAAATATTCCTCCTTCTGTAATTTAGAACAGCAATGCAGTAATATTTCTTTCTTCACCTTAAGTCTTTAACTCTTTGGTGGCTAGAGGATTATTTGAAAATCACTCTTTATTGAATTGTTAAACATCACACTTCAAAAACTAACTGATTTTATGTGAAATATTATTTAACAATCAGGTACAAATCATTAGATTTTTTTTAGACAGTTACCTTTTGTATCTAATTTACTCAATCAAGTCTTGAGTCTATTTGTAAGATGCTCTTAATTTTCACCAGACTCAGATGAATCTCCTGTGGCCAGAGAACGATCTGTGGTAGCCCATGGCAACCCACACATGTCCCTGTACCAGGAGGAGCTGTCACTTAGTGGCCGGACACTAAACACCAAGGACTCCGGCTGCCAGACCGATGATTTCTTAATTGCTGCTCCATCCCGTAGGCGTATCCGTGCACAGAGGGGCCAAGGAATTCTGGCTTCTCTCTCCCACTCCACTGGTAATATCACTTCATTACCAGATCGCTCTGATACAACCTATACCACTGCTTTGGGCACTCGTCTGCGTTCAAGAAGTTTGCCCCGAGAAGGAAGTCGACTCCGGGACAATGATCAAGATGACAGTGATGATGATGATGAGGAGGATGATGAAGAGCTCTCTCCTTATGAGGCTGAGGACTTCCTGCCAGGTCCAGGACGGAGGATGCTAAAAGATGAGGAAGAGAGCACTGATGACCAAGCCATGCCAGAGCTCCAGCTGGATAGTTTAAAGCGGATACAGCATGGAGATAGTCCTGAAAATGCTTGGATTGAGAGGGGTAGGTCCCGGCTCCCACGTAACTCTGACATGGGAAGCTGTGAAATCTCTTCCAGTTCAGACACCTTCAGCAGTCCCATCCACTCTGTCTCAACCACAGGTGTGCTTGGCAGCCAAATTGACCACAAAGAAGACCATCAATCTTCAAGTGGGAACTGGAGTGGAAGCAGCTCAACATGCCCTTCACAGACCTCAGAAACACTACCACCAGCTGCCTCACCTCCCTTGACTGGTTCCTCACACTGTGATTCAGAACTGTCTCTCAACACGGGGTCTCATATCATTGACGATACTACTGGCTTCATCATTGACCCCTATCACATGGAAAGGTCACAAGGTCAGGGACAGAGGTCTAGTTCATTCACTTCTTCAGCTACAGATCAGATGGATGATGCAGGTGTTAGTACTGCTAGTGATGGGGAGTGGAACTGCAACCAGGACCAGCAGGATCAACCTTGTCCTCCAGACTATAGCCCAAAGCACTCGAGGGAAGATGAGAGTGGCATAAGTTGTCCCAGTTATTCTAGTGGAGAAACTTATGAGTGCTTTAGTGGACAACCATCGGGTGAAATATTAGAGAGCTCTACACATTACACTGTTGACACTGAAGGCTTCTACACCTCTGTGCACTTGGACTGCGGTCTTAAAGGTAGCAGAAGCTATTGCAACTATGCAGCCATCGACCCCGACTGTGGCCCAAATGGGAACATTGCACCTGGCATGGGTGAATACCCTCAACCAGACTACAAGGGAATGAGTACACTTGGAAGAGGGTGTTTTTCTTTAAGAAAACCAAAGGCTAAACCGCCCCCACCAAAACGTAGCTCTTCTTTAAAGGAAACAAGCAGCGGTGCAGATGTTCAAGAGCAGAATGAACCAAAGATTACTAGTGAGCTGCCCCTGCCTTTGTCTTCCAGGGAGATGAAGTTGCAGCTGGAGTTAGCTGGTTCTGACAGGCACATTGACACTGCAGGTCTCTGTGACAAGCAGCTTGGCACCTGGGGTGTAGAGAATATCAGAGAAATGTTAGACTGCTCCTCACCATTTAGTTCTTCTGACACACATTCCTTTAAGGATGAGGGTGCTGTGCAGTCAGACTATGCAGACCTTTGGCTCCTTAATGACTTGAAATCCAGTGATCCTTACAGGTCACTGTCCAACTCCAGCACTGCTACGGGTACAACAGTTATTGAATGTGTCAAGTCACCAGAGAATCTGGACACTCAGGCCTATTGCCCCAGGTCCAGACCCACCTCACCAACACTTCCACCACAAGAAGGTGACTTCAGACTGGGCTCTCCTGAGAAACTTGCAGCATTGGCATCCCCATCAAGTGGATATTCCAGTCAGTCAGAGACACCTACATCTTCCTTTCCATCTGCATTTTTCCCAGCTCCACTGTCCCCTACCAGTGGCAAGAGGAAACCCAAAGTGCCAGAAAGAAAATCATCACTCTCCTCTCTCCAACAGCAACAGCACCAGCTTGCATTTCGAGATGCAGGCTCTTCCTACAGGAGAGATACTGATTCCCAGGCACCTCCTAGTCACCTTGACCTAAGTGCTCTTCACACCAAGCCCTTTGCCCACAGGAACCAGATACACCTCCTTCACCAAAATAAACAGAAAGCAGCTGCAGCATTAGCAGAGGCTCGTGCTGCTGCAAGTGCAGAGGCATCTAGCTCAACCCACACAGCAATCACTTTGACTGTTCTGAGGTCAGTTCATCTGCGATCCATGGATAAACCAGCAGAGGGCAACCATGGTTCTGAGCACTCTAGTGCTGATCAATCAACTCGACCCAAGTGTCCCACAGTAACAGTTGAGACTGTGCCTGCTGACAGCAGGCATAACAGGAAACCACCAGCCTACAAACCACCCGCTGTGCAGCACTGTGAATCTCAGTGCCCACCTCCAGAAGCCATTGTTATACAACATGAGGGGATTAAAATCAGGCAGGAAAGGCATGGCCCAGGAACATACTGGGCCATGACGGCATTCAGAACACCTGTGCAACCAACCAATGAACAAGAAGACATCTCAACCCCAATATCCCAGGCTTGTGAGACCCGTGATGCTCAGCAAGAAGCAGAGTGCAGCAGGTATACAGATGAGGAGGAAGCATTGTCTGCAGAAAGTGTTAGATGTGAACACAGTCAAGCACCCAAGCCACAACCTCTGGCAGAACCATCCTTGAATTTGAGCAGCACACAGTCTCCTCCTGCTTACAGTGAAATATGCAAGAGTGACTTTGTACTGTGCAACAGCCCAGAAAAAGTGCCTGCCAGAATTTCAGAAGCCTCATCACACACTTACACAATCGGCAATATCAAATGCAAAGAGGAGGCATATGAGACATGTGTCACTACCAGAAGTGCCTCACATGATGGACATGAGGAAGAGTCAACCCCAGACACAGAAGACTACTTCAGCAAAGGTAACAGAGATTGAAACATATGAATAGAAGGTACATTGATGCATTTGTGTTGTTTTTATATGGGGGACATAAGTGTTCTATATTGCATTAAAAAAGGAATTTCAAAGGACTGTAAAAAAAATTTTTTCACAGACTCAACACCTAGTGACAATTCAAATTCTCCTCTGACTGATGACTCTAAGTTTGATGATGATAGTATATTCCCTTCGCCTAATAAACTACGCACAACTGAAGATCTGTTTGCTATGATACACAGGTAATCTAAGATACAAAAAAACTAATATACTGTATACAAGACATACTTAAAAGTATGATAACCCATAAGACTAGCTATAAGAATAATTTTTCATAGTATATGTAATCCTGTCATCCTCTAATCCTATGTAATATGTCTCCTGATGTTTTCACCCCACTTTACCAAAATGATTTTAGATCGAAGAGGAAAGTTCTTGGGCGAAAAGACTCAGGGGAGCTCAATGGGAAGAGTCGACTTGGTGTTGCTCCTGTCAGTGGTCCAGTCAATTATCCTGTGATGTGTCCAATCACTCCAACTGTCCCAGCTCTTGCATCTGGTTCTCAGAGAGCACCAGGACCCATTTACAGGAGTGCCAAAAAATCCAGTACCTCCAATGAGGAGTTTAAGTTACTGCTGCTGAAGAAGGGCAGTCGCACCGACTCTAGTTACCGCATGTCTGCAACAGAAATCCTCAAGAGCCCCATCACTCCCAAGTCCCCAGGTGAACTAGAGGCTTCCAGACAACCAGAAGAACCCTCTTCACCAATGCAGGAGTCTCCAGCCAGCACAGAGTCACTCCCCAGTACTTTCCCCAAGGCAAATATCGAGGGTTTCTCTATAAAACCCCTTACAATGTCTGCTGCCTCCAGGCAAGGTCGTTCTAGGATACCACCTGCAGCCAGCAGCAGCAGGTATAGTACTCGCAGCCGGCTATACACTGCCCCAATGCAGGCAATCTCTGAAGGAGAAACCGAAAACTCTGATGGAAGTCCACATGATGACCGGTCCTCCTAGTGGTATCTTTCTTCGTTCTGGTATTTTTGGTTTTCTTACCAATGACAAAACAACAAATCCCTCAGAATAAAAAAAAAAAAAAAAGAATAAAATGCAGAAAAATAAATGTGATATATGGGCATATGCATATATTTCCCTCAATTCTATTATATCTTAAAATTAAGTGAAAAAAATTTCCTTTTCTTCACTTTGAACTTTTTGTATTTCATGAGTTGAATGAAATGTTGAATGAAATGTTTTGGTCAGTGATGAACTTTCATTTCCATCAAAAGCTATTGGAACGTCTAGTGGTACTTTTTTTATACAGATGCTTGATGAATATTGAGTCCTAAAAAACAAACCAATGGTCAATAATTTCTTTTTTTTTCCACTCATAAAATGTAAAGGGTGTATATTTTATCAATGTGAAGACGTAGAAAACATAGAACTTTATTTTCAGATTCCTTTTTCTTCAGATTTCATTCACAAAGTGATTAGTATTGTGTAGGGTGCAAAATTAAAAGGAAATATTAGACACGACCCTGCTAAAGTCTGAGTCAGGAAGTATCAAAGTTCCCCAAGATCAATTAGTGTTTATAGTGAACTTACAGTACGTATTAATAGCACATGTGGTTTGTAGCATTATTGACACTTGTTATTGTAGTACCAAATACAGTACCAACCTTCCCATTGGTATGATTCCTAATTGGGACTTTAGTTAGGCTTACACAGGACAATCACACTGTGGCCTTTCCTAACAGAAGGTCTGTACATTCAGGAGAACAGAATGAGTCTCCAGGATTATAAGCATTTTTCTATGGCTGAGAATTCTTGATGCATAATTGAATTGGTTTGCAAAGCCTGCAAATATTTTGCGCTTGTTTGGAGATGGCAAAGATAATTCCTTTAAATATCCTGGATACAAAGGAATGGTGCAATGTTCATGTCTGAAAGAAATGAGCCCATGCGTTAGTTCTCACATGGTGTCACCTATGACGTTAAGAGATTATATTTTCAGTTACAGGCTTCCATGTCGCTTTACACTATAGTTCTCTTAACACCAGCTTTGAGCTTACACTACCAGAAAAGATTATGTTATACTGTATTTTACATTTTAATGCACTTAATTATGTTAGTTACATATACATTTTGTAGGTATAGAACATGTAGGGGCTAATGTCTAAGAGGAATACAACAGTGAAATTGTGAACTGTATTCTATGAATACCCTTAAAATTGCGCAAGCTGTTCACTTTGCTGTTCAGTTTGCAGTGATTTTGTTTCCATGCAGTAAGAGATGTTAGAAATTAAAGAGATTTGTCAAGCTTACACTGTGCCGAAAAGTAGAAGATGGACAAGCTGTGAATCAGTCCGTTTCAGATCATTCTTTTCTGCTGAGTACTGTCACGGTGCTCCTTTCCAGTTTTTTTTTTTTGTCTTCTGTACAGCATGCAATAAGGGTCTATAATTCATAGGGACGTACTTACCTGAAAGGGAAAAATCATTTTCAGATCATTTACATTTGTTGAGTATTTGTATGTTCAATAAGTGATAAAGTTTATGAGTTTGTTTTTGTTTGGGAATTTTTTAAATTGTTGTATGTATAGACTCAGCTTTATATCCCTTATGTGGAAGAACTGGACAATCTGTTAAAGCACTGTTGGTATAAAAGAAAAAATATATATAATACAAAAATGGAGAGGTCTGTGGACAGGTTTAGACTCTATGCGCGTATTTGGGTGATATCGGATCTGGTTCTGGGGAAAAGAAAAGTGATCAACTTTGAATGATCTACTGTTTTGCGTTTATGTAGCTGCATCTCTTAGTTGCTGATTTGCAATGCTAGGAGAGTGCTTTGCTCATTACTTGTATATATGTGGTTGTGTGACTAACAAATATATGAAAATAAGTCAGCCTTTTTTCTGGACTGTTCAGTTACCATGTACTGTATGTCCTGACGATACTTTATGTATGTCCTGACAATACTTTGTATTTTTTTTTTTATATATACTATAACATTACTCTAGTAACAACATTCACTGAAAAATGTTGCATATGCTTTCCATTATTTTTTTAGTCTAATATCATCTCTTTTTTTCCTCTTTTTTTTGATCAGAACACTGAAAACATATGGACTGTACCTTTTAATCTGTGTGTGGTCATATGCATACCTATAGAAGTACGAAATCTGTAAAATCCTCTATTAGATTGCAACATTTAATAGGAAAAAAAATCAAATATTTTTCATTAAGGGATATTTTATCCAGAGAATTATTTTGTTAACGAATATAGAAAAGAGTAACAATAAAGCTTTATTTAACTAAAAAGGTTATAATTGAACATATTTCATATCAGGGGTGTATTAGCCAATCTTAAAATACTGTACTTATTTAAAAATAATAATCTTTCTAATTAGCTGTAAACTTGCATAATTTACATATGTGCTGTATAATATGAAACTTAATTCAGCTGTTTTTGGTGCTCTAAACTGATTTTTATACCCGGGTCATATTCTGTTATTGTTGCCATTGGTTTTAAACTTGTCATTTGTCATTTCAAAGCAGCTTTTTAAAATCCCATCAACTGGCTTATTTAAGACGATACCTTCAACACTAGTGACATCATAAATCTTAAGATATTGTAGCAGTGCACATGTAATTGCCCACGTTATCTTCCGATTTTAAGACTCAGATTACGGTAGCTGTATTTTAGGATTTTGGAATCCTAAAAATTGTTCAGGCTTTACACTGACATCTGTATTTGAAAAGGGGAATGAAATGCAAAGCCTATAGAAATATTTATTTCTAAGTTTAGCTTCATTGAACTGTCAGTACCTCAGCGTCCAAACACACGTCAAAGGTGTGCATAGGAAATAAAGTTCAATCACCACACATACTGCTGTTTCATGTCCTCACTGAATCTCACTGTAACTTGTTTTCCTTTAATGAAATGATTACACATATCACCTGATATATCACACTGCACAAATGGGGAAGCACATTATGCTTTTGCCAAAGGGTTGTACAGGTATGAAAGTGAATAAAAGAAGTAAAGAAAGCAGAAACAACCAGAATGACCATGGGTTAAACTGCAAAGGTTTCTGTGTTAGACAGCATGTCACTCAACATCTCTTCACTTCAAGTTGCATCTGTTTTTGTATTTTTGTATAAACATGTACATATGATCTTTTTAAAAAAGCAAACAAAAAATGTTACACAGTCGTTTCTTTTTTTTGTAAAATGTCTTCAAAGTTTACATTAATTACACGCCTTTGTATATTTTTGAGCTGTGCAACTCTCTCTCTCCTTGTATTTATTTTTTAGTAAACATTGTGACTATTTCCATTGTAAATTTAAACCATTGCCAGCCCAACTGGCTTGCTTAGTAACTGTGCATAGAGAAGGCCAATAAATGTGACTGCATTAAAAATGAACCTCAGTGGTTGTTTTTTTATTTCATTTGATTGATTGATTGATTGATTGATTGATTGATTGATTGATTGATTGATTGATTGAGTTGGTTGGTTGAATGATTGGCTAGATGGATGGGTGGGTGGTTGGTTGGGTGAATGGTTGGTTGAATAGTTGGTTGGTTGGTTGGTTGGTTGGTTGAATGATTGTCTGGTTAGGTGGGTGGTTGGTTGGTTTGTTGGTTGAATGATTGGCTGGATAGGTGGGTGGGTGGTTAGTTGGTTGAATGGTTGGTTGGTTGGTTGGTTGGTTGAATGATTGGCTGGGTGGGTGGTTAGTTGGCTGAATGGTTGGCTGAATGGTTGGTTGGTTGAATAGTTGGTTGGTTGGTTAGTTGGTTGGTTGGTTGAATGATTGGGTGGTTGATTGGTTGGTTGGTTGGTTGATGTTACATTCTCATGAAAATAGACCTAATGTGTAAGCCCTACATAAAGCATGGAAATTTACTTGGCAAGAGCATCCAATGTTATACAATTACCTCACAACCATCGGCTCTGCTCTTTTCTGAACTTGAAGAATGAACAGTTGCACAAACATCACCAATTAGGTCAGCGATTCACAAGCATAGTGCTGGGGGATCACAACAAAGCACAAATGGCCCAAGACAACAAGCTAACCAGCTTAAATTAGTGTATTATAATTAGTGCATATATAATTATAAATGCAACTGCACCAGTTACATCAATACTATGTAGGCATTCTATTTAGTAGGCCTGACCCTGCAGTTGGAAAGAAAAAGCATTTACTATCAATTAGAAATTATTAAAAGCCCAAGTGTTTACTTTCATATGCACCATGAACCATCAGAATGCACAGTAATGCCATTAAAGAAAATTCAAGGTAAACTGACATTTTATGCTCACTGCTTTACAGTAATATACCATAACGAGGCAAGCAACGTACTCCTTGACAGGGTTAAAAGAATTTTTCCAGGTTAATCCAAATGAATTAATAAATTACTACAAGAAGAGGTGGCTAATCACATGTAGCTTTGATGAAGCGGGTCATTAAGCCTATATAAGCCTTTTCGATTTTGGGCTGGAATTCTGCATGTAAGCAAGGCTTGCCTGATCTATTTGAATTTAAAAGGGTTTTTTTGTTTTGTTTTGTTTTGTTTTGTTTTTTTAATGCAATCAAATATGGGCCATAGGTTCACATTAGAGATTCTTAATATGGCCAAGATATATGTATCATTTAGCTCATCCATGAAACTATGAGAAATATTAAGCTGAGATGCCCATTTAACAAAACATTAATTCTGCTCATGAGAAGTATCAGAGTGACAGTCAGTTCTATCATCAAGATTCAGACTTGGACAGAAGAAAAACAATGCATTTACGACTCCTGATGTCTGTAGGATGGCTGTTTCACTCCCTTCACAAAGAGTGGGCATTCTCAGCCCCAACAAAAGACATTTAACTGATGCTACAAACACATTTATTACTTAAAAAGAAAATGAAATGGAGTCTATAAAGTTGCTACAAAGGGAAATGCTATTAATGTTAGCTAATAGCACCATAGCTGATAAACTAAGTTAGTTAGTATACTATAATTATCAGCAGGTACCTATTATCAACTTACAAATCACACTGGCTAAAATAATTAGCTAGATATGATTATGTTAGGCTAGTTTCCCTTTCAAGATAATGCTAGCTAACATTATCCTTCAACGGTTGCCTAATAACTTGCATGGAAAAAGTGTTAGCTACTAAGAATTTGCATAGAGATGGTGAACATTAAGCTGAAATTGACTCAGATATGTAGATGATATGGTCTAAATCTTAAGCAACATTCAACGTCATATTAATGAGAGATCCAGCATAGAAGTAGTTGAGACAACAAATGCTGGATTCCATTCCTGGAATGCAATGCAGCTATATGACACTCGCTTGGCTAGTTAGCGATATACAAGATAATGAGCATGATGGCATTGGTGGTGGTATTAGCATGAATGTTGAAGCTTTGGAAGCGGATCTGTTTCAGCAATGTGTACAGATTAGGAGGTGAGAGAGCTGGACAGACTAAAGGACTAAAGCGCTGCCACATTGCTCTCATTAGGGAAAGACTGGTGGCAATTGGCGGTATGAAACTGTTAACCGAACTGAAACCAAACCAACATGCCAATGAAAGAAGTTTAAACTTAAAAAATCACCTCAGAATTTCAAAAGAAATTTTGTAAGAAATCGTTCTTACAAAAGAAATCTCAGATGCTGCTGAAGATCACATGTTAATTATAATGATTAATAGGCAGGTCGTTCAGATGGATGGAGTTTTCCTTCAAGTGCAAACAGTGAGATAACCTGCTATATCTGTGACTTGGTTTGTATAGGTATGATCATTTTTCATCAACAACATAAAATTCACATCAGCACTTAAACATTATCTGGACTAAAATACTACATGCCAGCTGTGAGTTTTACCCAGATGTCTTTCTTCATCTTCTTTTTCTTCTTCTTCTTCTTCTTCTTCTTCTTCTTCTTCTTCTAAAAATTGACCTACATCTCCTGTGGACATATATGTAGCATTTTGTGGAAACACCATTTAAACTTACAAATGATCAGAAGTCCATTTGATAAGAAATACATCATGTATTGACTTCATATCATGTTGCACAGCTGTAGCGTATCTAAGCCACATAGCAAGCATTTGAATGTACAACAGTCACTGAAATTTGTGCACGACAAATTAACTTGAAACTTGAAACATAGCATTTCAAGTAACCACCAGAGGGCAGTGCAGAACATCATACTCATTGAGCTGAAGCTAGAAATGATTCCTTTGGCAACCCTGAAAATCTTTTTCTTCAGTTTAGGATTGTCAGATAAAATGACTCCGTGCATTTACAATCTATTTAATATGCTTAAAATATCAGTATGCAGTGCCACAAAATCCTGTTATGAACCTGACTTTATTCATCTCACCATGTGAATCAGTATAACATCACAGAGAAAAAAAAACGTCACTCTTTTGCTGAAGACGAAGCCCACAATGCACCACTCAGTTCTCTGCAAGAAACTAAAAACCGGCCATTGAGAGCTGATTAAGGTGCTAGATGAGACATGGTTAAAGGCCAATTAAGGGGGCTGCTCCGTGGTCGTCCTCTCTGACCCATAGGCTTTAAGGCTTTGGGACACTGGGAAGATCATTCCAGTCTTTGAAGCAAACGGTAAAAACAATGAGTCTTTTAGGGATGACGAGTGAAAGAGGCCATGATGACTTCATTCAAATTCCTCACTCCTCTGTGCAAACTCCAGACCTAATTCAGTTATGTGGCTGATAATAAGATACACCATGGCCTGGTGAAACTCATGTATAAACAAGAAGTACAGCTTTGTACAGTTATTGTGCATCGCATGACAAGACTTAATTCAATAATAATAAAAAATATCCTGTGGAAAACGTATCACGTCTTCATAATGTGCCTGGAAACTAAAACACAACAAAATATTGATTTTTGAATGAATCCTTTGAATGAATAATTTATATTTTACTTGCATTGTTTTAATTATATATACACTCACCATCCACTTTATTAGGAACTTGCTTGTTTACGCAGTTATCTAATCAGCCAGTCACTTGTGTAGCATGCGTACAATCATGCAGATACAGAATAAGAGCTTCAGTTAATGTTATCATCAAACATCAGAATGAGGAGACAGTGTGACCTCTGTGACTTTAACTATGGCATGGTTGCTGGTGCCAGATGGGCTGGTGTGAGTATTTCAGAAACTGTTGAATGCCTGGGATTTTAATTAAGACACAACAATCTCTAGAGTTTATACAGAATGGTGCCAAAATAAAAATCCTGCATGTAGAAGGTCTGCAAGCTGAAACACCTTGTTGATGAGAGATCAGAGGAGAATGATCAGAATGGTCTGAGTTGACAGGAAGTCCATAGTAACTCAAACAATCACTCTTTACAACCGTGGTGAGCAGAAAAGCATCTCAGCATGCACAACACATCAAACCATGTGGTGGATGAGCTACAACAGCAGAAAACCACATCAGATTCCACTCCTGTCAGCCAAAGAACACGAATCTGAAGCTATCCAGGGTACAAGCTTACCGAAACTGGATAGTTGAAGATTAGAAAAAGACGAGGTGATTTTTTTTGTTCTAAATTTCAACTGTCCAGTTTTGGTGAGCCTGGTCCCATGCTAGGCTCAGATTCCTGTCCTTGGCTGACAGGAGTGGAACCCAAATCTGGTCTTCTGCTGCTGTAGCCCAGAATTAAGGTTCAATGTGTTGTGTGTTCTGAGATGCTTTTCTGCACACCACGGTTGTAAACAGTGATTATTTGAGTTATTATATCCTTCCTGGCAGCTCGAACCAATCTGACCATTTTCCTCTGACCTCTCTTATCAACACGGCATTTCCACTCACAGAACTGTCGCTCACTCACTCAATGTTATTTTGTTTTTCGCACCGTTCTGTGTAAACTCTAGAGACTGTTGTGTGTGAAATTCCCAGGAGATCAGCAGATTCTGAAATACTCACACCAGAGCATGTAGGCATCAACAAGCATGCCACAGAGATCATTCTGAAATTTGACGTGAACATTAAGTGAAGCTCTTGGTCTTTTTGGATTATTTGTAATTATTAAAAGAAAGAAAGAAAGAAAGAAAGAAAGAGTTAATTAATTAATTAATTAATTAATTAATTAATTCTAGGGAGTGTGGGTGACTTGAAATAAAGCCAGCAGTGTGTATTTGGAACATAGACTTGGGTGCTTGTGTGATACTCTCCCACCTCCAGTAGAACAGTGTGAAGGGCTTGAATAGAATAGAATAGAATAGAATAGAATAGAATAGAATAGAATAGAATAGAAGGCTGTCCACGGAGTGCACGTCTTACCAGGATTGGCAAATAACACACTTCCAAAACCGGTATTAGCAACAGTATCAGAGCGCGTTCCCGTGGCTATGAGAGCGCATTTCAGCTGAAGCTTGTCTCAGAGGTAAGAGGCGATTTCTTTCTACTTATAAACAAATATATTCATATCTATTTGATATCTATATTAAATGAATATCCTTTTGGAGAGGGTGTACTCTTAAGTGCGCAGTCACTCTGCGTATTTGTAGTGCGCACTTTGGCTGCTATGTGCATGTTTTTCCACTTGTTTTTTACTCCTTTCCAAATGTTTTTTTTTTTTTTTGCTACCCAGAAATGATCGGATAGCCTATGAATACTGCTCTTTTAGGGTTTATTTTCATCTCTAGCAAAGCAAACGATTATAAAAGAGCAGCCACAAAACCAAAAGTTATAAATGCGGCTGTTAAAACCCGACAAAACAAACCAGCAATAGAGTGGGGCTCAGTGGCTCTGTATCAACTGGATGAGATGTTTCATATTCCATCCTGGACCAGATTATACAGAGAACATAGTTGTGATTGTATCTGTATCTGCCACTTTATAGCTTTCAAAGACTAACTTTATTTTCATCCAGTAACATGATTTTTAGGGAAACGCCTAGAGTTGTTCTCTTTTTGGTTTGTTTGTTTGTTTGTTTTTTATTAACTGGTTCATAAAGCAATTCAGCATGTTTATACTGTTTAATTTGATCTGATTTTTAGTTTTCTCTCATGTTGATTATATGAAAAAGTATAATAGTGATATAACTAAAAAAAGAAAAAGTTGCTTTCATTATAATTTATGTATTATACAACATAAAGTATACAACCTATATTTTTCAGTGCATCTCCAAATGCATAAATAACTAATAACTTGAAATTGAAATGTGAATATTTCTGCAAGAGGGCAACAAACCAAACTAGAAGGGCACTCGGTAGAGTGCATACCTCCGCCAAGCCACATATCTGGATT
>JAOTRR010000001.1:715775-728163 GCA_028570945.1 Gogo arcuatus
CACTCCTGCCAGCCAAGAACAGGAATCTTACAATCAACAAGTTCCTATTAAAGTGGCCGATGAGTGTAGGTTAGAGATTATTAATAAGAATTTTTGACAAGTAGTACAACTCAAAGTATCTAAGTGCGACTGATATTAGTTGCTCAGTTGTTCATTCATTTGTGCATCTTCATAATCAGCCATGTAACACATCCTGAAGAGGATGCTGGTCATACATGCACATACATACAGGGCACCATGCGTACATACACACACACACACACACACACGCACCTAGGGATAATTTAGAGTACCCAGTCCACTTATCAGTGGATTTGTGAGGTTGGAGGAAACCAGAGAACCCAGAGGAGAACACATAAGACATGTAAGTGCAGTGACCTGAGCTCAGGATCAAACCAGGGACTTTGGAAACATCAGGCGGCAACGGTACCCCCTGTACCACCATGCCGTTCATCATTTTATAGTTTATCTCTGAAAACATAAAGCACTCCAATCATTTTAAAATGAAAAACATGAATGTCCTGACCCTCTCAGGCATCATGTTGTCCATATCAAAGAAGAAAGTGTATGAGAGTTAAAATAGATAGCCTACATCAGGATTTGAAAAGTAATACTGTACATCTGTGAGGATGCAGATGCTGCTGAGAAAGATGTCCTGTTCAGAAATGATTAGCAAACATTTTTTTTTAATCATATTTAAAATATGCAATGCAAACTTTTCAACTTTCAGCTATGTCCTGTGATTAATTAAACCATACACTGTGGTCATTTTTGATACCTGAGATACTGAGGGAAATCTGTGAAACATGAAAACCTGTGAAGTTTTATGGCTTGCTTCATTTTTCCTCAGAATATGCAAACTTTTACACTGATATCTGATAACAGCATGAAGTACCTATTGCCAAGTTACTTGTCTCACTACTTTAAGTATCCCACTCACTCTTTAAGAGGAGAGATGAAGCCTGAAACCTGTAAGCCATTATAGTAAATTATGGCACCCTGGCCTTTTTCAAACATACACCCTGGTTAAATTATTACAATAAACAAAAAATGGTCAAATAGTGTATATTAATTAAGATATTAACATTGACAAAATAGAATTGAGATGATGATATAAATATTTTCTAATCACACATTTGCCCACCTCACACGTTTGCCTTTATAACTAACCCCTAACCTCTTTCAATCTTCTGTGAGCACGTATCCTCTCAGTTATATTTGCAATCCCAATCCCAATCCCAATCGTATAACCTCCTCTTATACAATTTTAAAAGCCCAATATAGTTATATTTATTTTGTAATGGGTGCGACTTTCTCCTTAAATCCACTAGAGAGGATCATTTTTCACTCATAATCTTCTTTAATTTGTTTTAGCCTCTCTGTGTTGGCCCAGTGGCTTTCCACATGGAGGATATTATAAATTCCGTATATGGCGTATTCAGCTCATTAACGTTGGCCTCAGAGGAATATGATTAGGAAACTAAAGCAGAAAGCCAAACACTGATTATATCCATTGCTACAGATACGGCACGACTCTCTGCACAACTCTTCTATGTGTTTATTGCATAGAGGTGTCAAGCAAGAATTTCGCTTTTTACCAGTTTATGTTAATGAGGACTACGTCTGACTCTTTTAAAGAAGACTCGGTATAATCCAAGACAATAGTGAAACAATTTTGGGTTAATGCCGTCTGATTGAGTGTATTCCCACCTTGTGCATAATAAGCTCCAGATCCAGTACAATCCTGACTTGGATAATGCAGTTACTGAAGATACATGTATGAATGACTGAGTAAAGGGTTAAGAGCCAAGGATGCAACACTGGCACTCTTGTTGTCCTGCAATTTGAATACAACCTACTTCACTTATGTCACCAAATACAAATACAGATGCAAATTATAAGCATCTAGGGTTAGTTTGAAAACTTGCCAGAAGGCTTCAAACCAGGTATGTGTATCAGGACTGTGATCCTGCAGGACAAAACAAACAAAGATGAGGTTGTTACTTTTATACGGAGCTTGAAAGGGAAGCAGATTACGCCACCTCAGCTACACCTCAAAAACTGCACAAAAAACCGAAGAAAATAGTTTTTCAGGCAAAGAAAAAGTTAGAAGCATTTTTCTTTTTTCTCACTCTTTGCACGGAAACGAGTTAACGGTGGTGCGCACGCATTTCTGATTTGCAGTATGTGCAATATGCGGATACTATTCTCGGATCATGGCAGCTCTGCTCACGGGACAGACACCCTCTGAGTTAACGTTATACTAATACGAGATTGTCATCTCATTCATGATAATGTCTAATAAGCACTAGTATTTAAGTTCTGTCATTTGTAGCACTGTGTCTAGCGTCTGTTGCGTTCCCTTTATGTTCATGTGTGTTTTCAAATTTGCCAAGTTCTTCTTCTATTTGTGTCTTGCACTAATTCATGGATATCTGCACGTGCATCCTGACAGAGATGCACTATTTATTTATTTATTTATTTATTTACTTAGTCAGGGGTATACTTTAGTAACCTGAGCTAAACCTAAAAAGCCATTTTCTACCATATTACTGTACATTTCTTTCCAGTGTTTCCACAGAATAGTGTGGTAGGGCTCACATAAACAAAGCAGGTATAAACTACGCTACACTTCCTGTTTAAATCTGAATATGACAACATAAGAATATTTTGAGTGCTGATAGTGGTATTGCGTTATACAGCTATACATATAACTGATGCTTTTTTTTTATCCCTTAGACTTTGAACTGCCTTTCAGATGCAGTAACATCGATTTACTTTGCATGGAAATATCTACAATTCCTGAATTTTTCTTGACCCAAAAATATGACTTGGGTTAAATTGAAAGACGGAGATGCAGAGCTTTATGAGACTGCCAATGCAGTAACGATTTTGTATAAACAGTGCTTGATATTTTGTGAGGCTGGTCCCTTTCTTTGCGTACTGCAGGGTAATCCAAACCAGGGCTGCTTTCTGCTGCTGGTCATTAGACCTGATGGTGATTTATGTAAGTGTTGAGTGCGTTTGCACTATAACGTCAGATGTATAAACACACACAATTTCTTCACTTGTCATACTAATACTGTATATACTACTGTGTATGTCTGGTCACTGTGCTTTGCCTGATGGAGCGCAGGCTGCTTTATGCATTCAGTAGACATATAATATACACAGCACATGAAGAAATGGCAATAACAGTGAATATTGATTATGTATTTAAAGCACATATAACACCCACATATATATGTGGGTGTTGCCACTCTTGTTTGGTCTCTTATACTAGACAAACATACGTTATATAATTACATTTCTATTTATACCATAAATTGGTGAATTCTTGAATCTGATTGGTCAGAAAGTTTCTCGTAATGTGCTCATTGTAATATGTTACACGAACCTGTTTTTCGTGGATGTTCCACCATATTAAATGGAACAATAAATGGATAAAAAGTACATCAAATGTATAATAAATGTACTGTATATCATCAGCAAATTGCTATAGAGGCACTTGATGAAGTTTATAGGTACTTTCTAAAGTTGAAAGGATGCAGTTATTGCTACAATATGCTGTGCTTAAGACAATCTTTCTTTTATATTCTGAGGCAGAATGGATGTTTGGATCCTTGAGTTATTTTTGGGAAGGGACAGGCACTGAGAAAGGCTGTAAATAAATAAGTGTCACCTTGGCAGGTACTTGGTGTGTTTGGAAACGCTGACTCATTTAAATCTCTGCTTTATGACATAGTTACTCCTCAGCTCGTATAAATCACCGGCACAGTCAGCAAGCGACCTTGTAGACTTTCCAACTCTGAATTAACATTTAAAAGGCTTTTTTATGGCCACTATTTATTTCAGAGTTCTTGGCAGGCTGTTTAGTATTTTTAGGCCCGTCAAGCGGAATTTGTGGTGTCAGACGTGTTTGTATTCCAAGGATTTAAACAAATGCTCGAATTTATAGCTGGTTATTGATTACATCGCTTCATTGGCTAACAATGCATGCAAAATGACAAGAGCGGTGAGGAAATGAAGCAGTGCAGTGCTCCGATGAGCAAAACTTTATGACTTTTTCAGTTTCATAAGACACATTTATGTTGAAGTGTTATGTTAATGTAGCTAAGAGCTCGAAACCCAGAAACAAAATATCAAAAAAAAAAACAATGAGGGAATGAAAAAAGCACTAATGTTGGCCGCGTAATTCTGTTTAATTCATTAGGATTTCACTTTTATTATCAACACATACAGTATATGTGCATGCAACACATCTATGGCCTATGATGAACTGTCTGATTTATATTTGGTGTTATAGCCATGACAAAAACAGGCTATAAGTGTGTAAGTAGTGTATGTTCATATGTGTATTTTCCAGACGCATCTCTGGACTTTGCTTTAAACAGCTACATATGGTCCTATTACCCTTGAGTTTAACCTCTTTTTGACTGGAAGGTCCAGTAGAGAAGCATTATACACCCAAACTCTTGTTTTCAACTCAGTAGCTACATAGCAGTGAATATATTGGCAGAAAGCTACAGTTTTTATTTGCTCAGTAGATGCTTGTCAATTGCATCAGCACAACAATAGTCCGTACAATGTAATTCCAAGTCTATAAATATGAATACATTGAATTCTTGAACCTGATTGGTCAGAAGGTGTGGATTAAAATTCTTGTGCGATAACAGGAACTACCATAATAAAGTATGGTATGATGATGTTCATTATAAATACATACAAATTCAAAAAGTTTAATTACTGACAAATTGCTGTTGTGTAAAAGGAATCAAGCATTTTGTCATCGATCAACTTTGCGATGGTAACGGTAACTCTGCTTCATGTCAGACCGCATCCCACCACCCTGCCACTGATTATTTTCCTGTAACAGTGCATTGTCATGTTTTATTCCCTACATATAAAACTTTTAGTTAGAAATGTTCTGTTTAATCCAAAGATATTTGATTTGAATCTGGCACACGGGATGTGCCTCAACTTGTCAGTTTGATATGTACGATCTACACGTGATCATAATTTATTCCCAGGCATATGATTACATTACAATGATTCAGATGAACTGGTTTTAAGTTTGAGAAAACCCAGATGATTTGGGGGTTTTGTTTTCCTTATTTATTGATGAACTCTGTCGATGGTTCAAGTGTCTCTTCAGGGTGAAGGCTCCCATTAAATAAACACAAGAGGCATTAGATCATTGAAAAGGTTCCACTGTGTTCAAGGATCCTGTTTGCTTTTAAGTGAATCTTACTCATAAACCAGGGTAAAGACATAAGCCATATTTATTTAATACTATGTAGATTTGACTAATGATACATTCTATTCTTTTGTAGGAAAACCACACCCACACCATGGAGAGCTTCCACTGTGAGCCTTGTCAGATTGGGGGGGTTGAAACCAAAGCACATAAAGAAGCAGAGGCTTTGGAAGAGCACACTTTCCCTTCTGAGACTTGGAGCAAAAATTCGAATAAGGCTACAGGACCAGTCCATTCTTCAGAAACGGGTGTTGAAGACTCAACCCTTTCCATTCCTTTCTCCGAACCTTTGTTGGGTTTAATTCTGAAAACGCCAGCTTCCTTGCAACCTGTGTGCTTTGCTGGTAGTCCAGTCACGCTGCCTGTTGAAGTGCACCTAGCAGGGGGAGTAGAAGCTCAAACAATAGCCACACCTGGAATTACACCTACACCAGGCTGTCTCACACTACCACTGATCTTTGATCAGCCACATATACAGTGTTTAAACCCTCTGTCCTCATGTCCAATCACTGAACAGCAGAACATTCCCTATTCACAGCAGCAGAATAATGAACTCTCTCAGAACCTGTCTTTGCAAATTGGTCAATCTCAGAGTGACGAAAGGAAATCAAATATATCTCAACCTGTCGAGGATACAGCCATGCACAGCTCTGAATTTGTAACTGCTTTACAAGAATTGTTTCCATTCCTTAGAAACTACAGTTCCTCAGCTTGTCGAGGGAGTTCGTTTAGTACAGGTTTCATCCTCCCAGACACCACTTTGTCACACCTCTATACTGGTTCTCCATTGGTTTCCCTGCTTCCTCCTGCCACCTTGCTAGTGCCCTTTCCATTTGTTGTTCCTTTGCCAGTGCCTCTACCTATACCAATCCCAATCCCACCCTTTTCAGACTCTGGTTCCCTCTCTAGAGCAAGTCATACCATGAAAACAAGCAAAAGCACCCAGACGATGACCGAAGACATTCCAGCGTGTACCCACAACAGAATGTCTGGCTATGATTTCCTGCAGTTACCAACACAACCTCCTCCTCCAGTTTCTCAGGAACAAGTGCTTGACCTCACAGTTAAGGATGTGCCAATTCAAACAAAGCAGGAAGTCCAGTTTTCTTTCCGTCAAGACAGTGTTCTGGACCTTTCCATGGCTAACAAATCATGCCTTGAGACAGGCCAAGACACTAAGCTCAAACATCATGGAAGGAATTCAACAAATGAAGAATCAACAAAGCTGATCCTCCCCATGAAGCATTCACAAACACAAGGGACCAATCTGTCGAATGGCCACTCTAATGTAAAGTTTAGCATGCAATACAAATGGACAACAGAAGAGCGTTGTGAAAATTATGCCATAAAGTATTCAGGCCAGAATGGCAGAGTCATAACTCCAAAACAAATACCAAGAGTCACTCGGTCTACCAAGGACACTTCGGTCATGTTTTGTGAGAAACCACCACACGGACAAGTTTTAAAGAACAGAGTTGTCAAGCAAAAGAGAGTGAACTCTCAGAATATAAACATTCCTCCAATCAAGAAACAACATTTGATGAAATTTCTTCCTAGTAAGTAGATTCCTGATTGAGATATTGGATTGAGCTTTTGCAGGACCATTCTTCAGAAGACTTAACCATCTCCGTTGCTTTCTTTGAACCTTAGCTGGGTTTAATTCTCAAAATGCCAGCACTGTTAGTAGTCTAGGCAGGCTACTTCACTTTAGTGTCTTAGATCAGCCATATCTGCTGTATTTAAGCCCTCTGTCCTCATATCCAACCTCTGAACAGCAGAACCATTCCCATTTACTGCATTAGAACAGTGGACTCTCTTAGAACCCACCAGTGCTGTTGGATCAACCTCAGAATGGAAGGAAAATCAAATATTCACTATATGGTTTTTAGATGGCAAAATATAAACGCACCTCAACACCATGTAATGACGACATTTCTTCCTGGCAGATAGATCTTATCATGGGTTTGCATCTCTGAGATAAAATTTTGAGCTTGGGTTTTTGTACAAGTACTTAAAAGTTTCTTTAGGTTTGTTTAGTAATGCAAACTATTAGAGCTTAATCATATGAATTGATTTATACATTATGTATTACTTTCTTATGTGTTTACTTAGTGTATCAGCCCGAACTCCTGATTTTTCTTAACTTGATATCTTCAGATTTTGAATGTGCAACTTTGCAAAACTATCAATATGAAGGGTTTTTTTCCCAACTATCTGTCATTGGAGATGATCCTTGGTGAAGGCCTAAGTTAAATATCAATATCAGTTACAATGATAAAGCTATTAACCATCTTTTAAGAAGTAAAACAAGGCATAAACAATATTGTTTTGAATTTTTATTTTAAAAAAGGGTACTGGAAATGGCTATATTTTTACATGAGGTCAAACAAAAACCCTCTTTCAAGTTTTGTTCCAGTGAAATATATGAAAGAAATGTGACAATTCTTTAATGCAAGCAATTTACGCTACTGTAGAAAAGTATACAAATAAAATAAATGAAAACATGAACCTGAGAATAACAGAAATGTAGGGATGCCCTAAGAGCTAAACCAATTAAACTAACAACACACATAAAAGTATACAATTTTTTTTAAAGAAAAGCAGCATTGTGCTCATTAAGATTGAAATAGCATCAAAACACAGAAATATGAAGAAAAAACAACAACAAAAAACCAAGAGATCACTTACATAAACAATAATCTAATCTCAGACATTTCACATAAAATGTCTGGCATTAGATTATTATGACTGAGCTGAGAAACAATCAGCATGGGAAGTCAGTGTGAAGTCTGATCAATGCTTTAGTAAAATGGTGTCCCTTATATGGATTTGCATGAAATTAAATTCTATGGTAGCAGAAGAGAATTTCACCCCACCAACAATGTGCGTATTTGCGTATATATTTCTCTGCTGATAAATTCACAGCCTGGGATTATTCTTAATTAATTAATTAATTCTTAATTTGAATAAGTGGTATCCTATCTATAAAAAGGTCCAATGGTTAACAAAGAGCTCTTTGGTGTCTGTGATTTCAACTGCAACCACAGACGTCTTCAGAAACTTTTTTGTAAACTTTAACCCGTATATAACGTTATGTAAATCGTATAAATAAGGATGAATTGTATATAGACATTTACGTCAATTTACAAGACTTTTCTAAATTGACTGGAAAATGATGGCATGATTTAACAAGTGGATAAATAAATGAAAAGCAAAAACACTGGCATCCTGAGGAGTAATAAATAAAAAGAATAATAAAATAAAATGAGCAGTGGTTGCAGTAAACTGATTCGTGCTAACACTCTCAACTTTATACTATTATGGATAATGAAAAATGGATAGCTGCCTTCTATATTTTGGCTTATGATGATGTCTTGTGGAAATAAGTGTTCTTTATTTCACAGTAGGAAATGTGTTTAAATATAATTACAGTAAATGGTTTTAGTGGTTATTTTATAACAGCCTCGTTTGATGGTACAGATTTTTGTTCACATATAAAAGAGCATGTAAATCTCGCTACTAAACAATACATGATGGTTCATTACCTTCTGTGTGTTTTGGGTTTTTTCTTCCTTTTTTACTGACTATTGGGGGAAATGGGGGGTGGGGGGGAGTACAGTGTCAACATGGTTCTGTCAAATAGACAATGAAATCCTTTGGGGTTCAGCTTAGTCCAGTTGCTGAATAGTTCCTGCATTGTTCCTTCTCACAAAAGGAGGTGCTGAGGTCGGTAGTGGCAGTATTTAACCCGCGTTTGTGTCTAAGATGATCCCTATATAAAATTAGCGTAGTGAGAGGAGTATTTTGTCCCCTGCGACCGTCTAAAAGACTCTTTGACAACAATTTTGGCTCTCACAAGCTCGACGGTTTGCTTCGTATTATGATTGTTGTTGCTTGTTCACACTTCAATGTTCACACTTCAACTAGCCTTATTTATTAAGCTCAACTTTTTCAATACAAGGGTTTGGTATTTACGTCAGCTCCAAGCAAATCCATCTTCAGGTCCTCATCCGGATCTAACTGCAACGGGACTTCATGCCCCCCCCTCCCCAGCTGCTGGAAGCCGTGTGCGTACGCTGTGCTCGAGTGAAGCCAGCTACAGTTTGCCATGTTTAAGTTTTTCAATATGATGGCACAGTTTGAGAGCAGGACCCAGTTTCAGGCCCATGTATTTCATGATCATGTCGCTTCGCAGTAGCATTAAAGCCTTGCCATCGATCTCCTGCAAACAGAAAACAGCAGAAAGTGAAATACTACTGAACTTTCATGCAGTCTTTCTCAGTTCTCCGTAAGGCATTTAGAACAGCTCTGATAGTAAATGGCAGAGATATTTTATATCATGTGTAAACAGCGCCCACATGCTTCCTGAAGAGTTCGGCGTGAGGCGCTAGGGCCTGAGGATCTGCATCCCGCACAAACTGCATCACTTCCTCTATGCTCCATGAGGACGGGCTCCTGTTGGACGTCTCTCGCTCAGCTGTCTGGTGATCTGGACCAGTGGTAGAGCTGGCAGCTGAACAAACAAATACACACACAGGGTCTATGAGTATTTTAATTAAAATTAATATATAAAAATGCTATACAAAGCCATTGCACTGACATAACTTACATCAATATGGCTTCTATACTATATTGTTTTTATTGTCAGAGCATCCTCATTCATTTTGTGCTAATTTCTTTGATTGATTTACCCACATGCACTGCAGAAAGATGGCACACGCGCACGTGCGTGCGCACACAGATTCAGCTGATCTACAGCATGATAAAGTATTATCTTGAGTGTGTAAAAGAGATTATTGGAATGTTTTTAGTGGCATATCATTCAACTTGGCATGACAAGTCCTAGCTTTTTGAAACTTTTTTGCACATTAAAAGCTCACACTGACACCTGACACGTGTTAGTCATAAAAGTAAATGTTGGTAAATCCAGGCTCTCTTACATAGCGTACCTTCCACTCGTCTGAGCATGCGTGTGGTGGCCAGCTCAGATGGGTTGGAGGCAACGCGGCGCAGAGGGGGTTGCTGGGGAATGTAGTGTGGGCTGTTCCCTGCTGGATTGCGATGCTCGGTTGTACCACGCAGCGCAGGAGGCCGAGATGGTGCAGAACTTGTGTCCATGGGCTCCTCAGAGAAATGCTGCTCAGCAGAGATGCCATTTTCTGAGGGGAGTGTTTCTACTGAGAAGAAGCAGGGACAGGGGAGACAGGCGACCAGGGTTAAGTATGTACGTTACAGTACTACAGAGATCGCACTCTAGTGATCAGAATGACCCAATGCAAAATGATAGCTAAGTAAGAACAATGGGCCTCATTTATCAATTTCTTAATAGAATTTCTTACGCGTTAATGTTTTTCATAGACGAAAAAAATTCAGCCTGAGATTCGGTAATGTTGATTTTCTGCGTATGTCCATATGTTGATAAATGCGAATCACCTGTGAATCATCAAGCGTGCTCAAGGCACAGCTGAGTTACGTGTACATATGCCCACAAAACTCCATAAAAGGCAACGCTCACAGCTGAAAACAACGAAATGACCACTAAATAGTGAAGGAGCACCTCGTAAACACGGCGTGTGCTAAAACTTCTAGTATTGCAGCATGTTGGCTACCACAGACCTACACTATCCCTTCCTCCTGGTATAGGGTGCCATCACTTTTATTTGCATTGTCTTATTGGTTTAAATTTATAGAGTTTTCGTTGGATTGGCATAACATCCATTAATATGGATGTTTTACAAAATGTTCATTAAATTCTTTATGTGTAATTAAAATAAACTTGACTGTGTAATTTGTATATAAAATGACAGTAACTGATCAATGATATGATTTGAAGCTGATGAATTTGTTCACAATAATGAGTTTCCTTATACATAAATTCACACAAACTCAGGAGCTCTCATAGAAAATGGTAAACAACAGACAGCAACATGTGGTGGGTGTCTTTTTTTGGGTTATTACACACACACACACACACACACACACACATATAATCACACCACACCACCAAAAAAGAAAAAAAAAGAAAAAACACCAAACCAAAGGCTGTCAAAGGTCTCACAACGTCTGTGGCACTTAATTAGGTAACAATGTGGGTGCTTTAATTAAGCATCAGGGGGCTGCGTGAGGGATTTGAAATGGATGAATACTGAGGCACTCGTCGCTTAATGAGGGAAAGAAGAGAGGCGGCGATCTCTTGCCACAGGCTTTTCAGCTGCAGCAGCAGGAAACACTCTATCCCGCCAATTAACTTGAATGCTAATACAAGATAGTGTAAGAGGCACTGGGGTGTGAGCCCAAAAACAGCATTCATTCAGCTCTATGTTAAGCTGTGACGTTTAACTATATCTCCTTCCTATATGGAAAATCTGCTCTGAAAATCTGGACATAACAATTACAGCAGTAATACAGGGTTTGTACATGCATTAACAGACTGCTGTGGGTTTCCCCAAAATGTTCTTAACACTAAGTACTTCGTTATCTCGTTTGCCAGAACATTCTTTAATTACTGAGCATTTCCTGAAACCCTTCATAACTATCGTAGCATGTAAACTCATTTGTAACTTAACAAGTAACCTGACCCATTTGTTATTCACTAAGTACTGAGCTTATGTGCAGTTCCACCTCGAAACAATAGAGGCCGCTAATTTCTATACAATAAATAGAGTAAGTGTGATCTATTGCCCTAGTGTTAACTTGATTAATTCATTTGTTAGCGGAGTGCTGGTGTAGCACGGCTACTTTACAATGCTAGCACTTAAGGTTCGAGCCTCAGTTTGGGTGACTGCCTGTGTGAAGTTACTCATCGTTTTTATTAATCATGTTAGCTGTACAAAAAAACAAAAAACAAACTGCATTTAAAATCTCCATTTAAAACACGTTGGTGTAAATCTGTTCACATTGGACCATCACATTAACAAGTTTAAGAGCTGAATTTATGTTGAAATAACATTTTATATTTGTGTAGAATTGATGTACATTTTAATCAAGTAAATTCAATCAACATACAGCTGCAATCAGAAGTTTACATACACAGGCATCATGGACTTGGGCTTTCAACGATTTCTTTGAACTGTTCGTTTTCTGTGGCAGAATGATTGTACAACGTACATCTTTAATAGAAAAAAAACAAGA
>JAOTRR010000001.1:764639-775281 GCA_028570945.1 Gogo arcuatus
AAATCCGTTCACTACTTTTTGAGTTATGGTGGGAACAGACAAACAAACAAACAAACAAACAGGTGAAAACATAATCATAACATAAACATAAAAATGGGAACAGGGAACTGCTTTTGCTGGTTGCGGCAATGAAAATTCAGCTTGATGGTAGATTTTCAGGTGACTCCTGTCTGCCCTGCATGGTGAGGGCCAATCAAATGTTCTCTTTAGTTTGGTTTATTTTTTTAACAGAAACTTGGTCCAAGTCCAGTTGAATCCTGGTTCAGTTTGTTACTGGTGGTAATTACTTGTGTAACCATGTCAACATTGGTCTTTTTAGCTGAACATTTAACCAGGCTGTAGTAGCCAGTTCAGGCCTACAGATTTGCGATCGTACAGCCAGAGGAATAATGCATGGCTGCTGTTTTGCAGTCTCTGTGAAATTTGACACGTGACTCAGAAAACAAAGTTTATCTAATTTAAGGTATCTAAAGTTTAACTAATAAGTGTGTCCATTAAAGCGCCCCATAGATTTTCTGACAGTTTGATTTAGATTAAGTATTATTTGTTAGCATAGGAAGAAACGTGCTGTTTGTTTAACTTGACTGCATGTTTTATAATGGCATATTATCTTGTGTTTGTTTGTGTTCAACATTTTGATGAAGCTCAGTGGGATTTCTTAGCCCTGCTGGTTTTTCCCTCATCTAGCCAGTTCTGTGGCTAACCCAGACTATATTTCCCCATAAACAAGCAAGTGCATTGTTGTAACCATGCTTTCTGGTCAAGCTTCCTTTCCTTTCCTTGCAAATGCCACGATATCTTTCAGTATAGTATGTAGGCTGTTGTGTACTTCATAATCTTTTGATCCATGAATGAAGTAATTTATCTTCCTATTTGGGCAGACTATATTTCTAATCAATTTTGTTACTTAATACAGCTTCTGCTGCTTCCACTTTCTCATACATACCGTCCACCCCACTGGGGATCTCAGAGAGAGCACTGGGTTTTGATAATTGGTCAGTTAGCTTTTTCACCACTATGTCCACTGAAGATATTGAATACTTCTGGTCTTATACTCACTGGGCCTTCATTAGTCCCCTTCTCAAAAATTCACATCAATCCAGGATAATGTGCTACACTGGAAAAACTACCTAAGTTTGGACTGACCTTGCATGCCTGATGAGAAAGGTTGTGTTTGGAAGAAAATGAGCTACAGCACTTGTGGTGAGGAACTTTCAAGTAGATTAAACTGTTCACTTGCTGCCTTAAAAATACGAGTAAACTCAACTTGAAGATAGCTTTTGTTTCAAGTCAAGAAGTTAAGTTATACAAGTTTTTGAACTAATGATCATTTGTTGTTTCAACTTCATATTCCGAGTTAAAACAACTTACTGTTACGTTATCCATTTAAGAAAACTCACTTTATCTTGTCAAATAAACATACAATTCCTCACTATTTCAACTCACACTTTCAAGTTAAGATAACTTCAACTATATCCATATCAATTGCCATTTTAAATTAAGAGCACTAATACTTTTAAATTGTTTCTACTTAAATCTATGTCTCATCTTGACGAATAATGGCAAGTTTGCCAATTTCCTTAAACTTCACATTGAATCACTTCTGAATCATGGCAAATTCTCTATATTTCCTTGGCATCACTCCTCCTCCCATTTTCCCTTTTTCAACTTATAACTTACTGACATGAGTTAAATGAACATCGATAACCCAGATAAAACTCACAAGTAGTCAAGACACTGGATTGCTTTCAGTTTTTTACAGTGGATGGTTGCCTGGAAAATGTATTAACTAGTCTAAAAAGTGGAAGAAATATAATATTATCAGACTCTAAATCCTAGGGAAGGCACAAGTCAGTCAGAGTCATTGTCTCTGAAGCAGCATATTCTGTTTGTACCCTCCACATAACATCCGTATGTCTAGCATTTTGGATGTGAGCTGTGTTGTTCTCTGTTTGCATCAAACATGATTGAAGTCCAGCTACCATTTTAATTTTGCTTGACATGCTGTGTTTAATGTGAACTAACTGTGCATTTTACAAGTATTAATTGTATGACAGTTTTGCACTACAGTGTATTTTGGCCAGTTTTGTATGTTCCAAATTGTTGGGTGGTTCTGATTCTGAAAAGGTTGTCTGATACCAAAACAAGCTAAACTAGTAAAGATTTCTAACACTGGCCACCTCATCTTGTATGATACCTTCAGGTGTGTGAGTCAAGAACTAGTTGCAGCATGGCTATAAAAAGCCGATATCCCAGACACGTAACTTGCTTGTCTTGGGTAGCTTGGCTTGCTTGTCTTGTCTCCACGCTTGAGCTCTAATTTTAATATCAAACATGTATAACAATATTCGTTAAAGAACTTTCCAAATGTTTGTATGATTATGAAAAAAGGGGTCAGTGTGTAAGGTCTACTGTTGATCTTCTGCAACGGTTGTTTGATTTCACCCCTTCTAACCACCTGGGGCAGTGTGAAACACTTGGATACCACTGTGAGCTCATCCACATGCTTGGCAAGATGTACAAGGTTATTTAGTGAGATATGATGCAGTATTTGCAATACGTACCACTGTCATAAGGCAGTCTTTCCCTCCTTACTTTTTGCCTGTGCTTCATGAATACATGAGCTGGCCTAGTGGTTAGTGTGTCCGCCTCTCGATTGGGCGACCGCAAGTTCTACTTGCGGTCGAGTCATACCAAAGACCATCATAAAAATGGTACCTGTTACCATCTGGCAAGGCACACAATACAGATGCGAGTATGGAGTTGCAGTTACCAGAGGACTGGCTACCAGAGTTGTACATAACCCTAGCTATGTATATCGGCGAGAGGCCGAGGGCTATAGAAATGGAGATCGGTGCTGCCCAATGCACCTTAAGAGCCTGGTTAGTACTAGGACAGGAGACTGCTTAGGAAGACCAGGTCCTGGCATGGGAGGGACTTTGCCATGACTATATGATACACAATATGGAACTATCTGCTTAGCATCTTGTTGCCCTGCCTTTTCTTGTAGTTTTACCTTGTTGAATAGGAATTTTTTTAATATGTTTTGAGCATTATAGAATGCAGAACCTGTTAGCTTTGAGTCTCTTTTTCCTTGTTAGCATTACTGCCTTGCCTTTAGCTAGTAATGCGCCTTGTATGCTTTTCTTTATCTTTCGATTGGTACCTGTTGTGGGACCTGCTACCTATGCCACATCTTTTAATAAAGGCTCATGACACCAGTGTCTTGGTAGTCTGTGGGACACCTAAGCCAGGATATTGGACAACTCTCTACTATCTTGATTTATTTGTGTTGCGAGAATCCACTCTGTGTGATTTGTGCAAATCAACCTTGGGGAATTCATTTACATTACATTTATGGCATTTGGCAAATGCCCTTATCCATTTATCTCATGTATTCTAGTGGAATGTAAGGTCAGAACACATCAACCAGCTGGAATTGTGGTGGTCCTTTTGGCCTTGAAGTTCTTCTTGCTAGTTGTCAGCCACATGCTGGTTCTCTCAGACAATGCTGTGATGATCAGCTGTATTAATTATTGGGGCAGCACAAGGTCCAGAAGCAGACTGTGTCTGGCACAGAATCTCCTCAGGTGGACCCATCCATGACTGGCCTCACTGAGAGCAACTCATCTGGGCTGTACAGTGGTGCAATAGACACACTGCTGACAAGGCATGTAAATTCAGGGGGGTGGTGTCTGCATCCAGATGTAGTAGTCCAGATGTGGTAAAGATTTGGAGAGGCACAGGTGGACATGTGGCGGGTCAACACATTGCTGGTTGTAGTTTGGAGAGGCACTGGTGAACAAGGGACAGGTCCACACATTGCTCCCTGTGGTTTTCATTCTGGTTACAGTTCTGACAGGATGCCTTTAGGCATGACTGGACTCAGCACTTGTTATACACCTTTCACTGTCTATCGCTGATTTTTTCCATGTTGTACAAGATTCAACAACTAGCCACAGAGTCCTGCATATGTCCCCAAGGTGGTTGGCTTGTTTCCCACTGCTGCTTGTACTAGTTGTTGGAAACCCCTGGAGGCCACCGCAAGCAAATATGCTGTCTCAAATAAACAGCAAGTGTCATGAGTGACACCTGTGTCTTTGAGTCTGGTCTCTCTGGTAGACTTACCAGCTGAGGGCTGAATTCCTGGGTTCCTAGCAATCCAGGAATCCCTTCTGAACGCACAGGCTTTTAAAGGTAGGGTAGGCAATGTTGGAATAACCAACTAGATTTTGAAAGTATCTAACTGAAAAATCCCACCCCTCCTGTCAGGCCTCCCTCCAAAGCCACTCCTCCAAAACACATGAACATGCACTGCCTGACTACTGCTGGAGGACGCGTCCATGAGAGAGAGCATTGGGAAGAGGAGCATAGTGCATTGCTGTCATATCCAACTACCTCATGTCTCATTCACATGTAAGAGAACAGCTAACATTATCATAACTTCATAACTTCAACTCCCTTAGTTGTCGTAATAATTGAAAAGTCGTACGAATGTAGACTTTTCTACTTCAGTCTTACTTTTCTTGCTTTGATTAGCAGTGCAAGCTGTTGTAGGTATAACATTAGGTGTAAATGGAAAGGTTGGTTGCCCTTTCTCTGCCATTCTTGTGTGACTAGCTCGCTAGCATTAGCAATATGTCTGCCTATCCTTGTGGAAAACTCCGGTATTTTCAAAGCATTTGATTTATTCATTGCTGTCAGGATGTAAAGCGAATTTCAAGAAATATAACAAAAATTCTTCTAAAATAAATTGCCTACAATAGCTTTACATTAGCTTAGTGGTAACTGTTGATTTTATTTTTCTCCAGGGACTATTAAGCAGTAAGTGCCCATCTAACCAAAAGGTGTACCACAGTACAGTGGATGGCATCTGTCTAGGGTCTCTTACTCCCTTTCACTTCACTCTCACCCTGGGAGTTGTGTGTGGGAATTCTGTTTGCTGGAATAAGCTTATGTGGCATGCGTCGAGTGACATGCAGCTCTGCGAGGAACATGTACTCCTTATAAGCCTTATTTAAAGGTGTACGTTTTCAGGTTGGGTATTGTTTGAATTTTATTGATTTCAATTTTGATTATTGATTTCAATTCTGGTTCTTATCAATTCCCCGTTTTGGCGGGAAAAAGGTAAAAAAAAAAAGAGAGATCAAGTGTTTAAATAACGAAACATAACTTTTGACCGTTGACCATGGTCCACTTTTCACACTGTTGCAACCTTAGCCTAAACTAGTAAAGTGCATGCTAGCTCACATCCAAACAAATGCACATGCTGTTGCGTTGATGTATGACATAGTCATGTAGACAGCTCCTGACAGATAGCTATGTACGTCCTACAAATATGTAGCCTTTGTTTGCAATAATAAAGGGTTGTCGCAGAACTGATGAGCAGAACAGAAATTCTGTTTTTTTTTTACTTGCACCCAGTACTTGGCAATTTGGACTCCGTTCTAATTTGGAACTGGGTTTCTATTCCCAAACCTAGTGCCATTACAGGATGGCTTTGCTGATGCTACCAGGATGTTAACATGAACTTTCTCTCGATTAATGGCTAACATTGTCCCTCCCATTGGTGTGAATGTGGGTGACATCTCTGAGCACCTTTCTGGACAGTTAGGAGGTGTTGTCATATGTTATATAGGTGTTCTCACAGCTCCTGGCAGTTAGGAAGGGTGAAATAGAAGGTTAGTTAGATATGTAACTGGGGTTCATTGTTATTAGGAACCTGTGCGAACTCGGTGAGAAGCTTCTAGGAAACGATTGCTGTATGATGGTGGTATTATTTGAGAACTTTGCATCATATGTCACATGCACACATGCATAATGTAGTCTAAATGTGTTTCACACTGCCTCTGGCAGTTATCTGGGGATTATAGGACCACAGATACATACATACTAGTGATCAAGTTACTCATAGATCATTTGACACCAACTGTCTGTTGGTCTCTATGTTTTGTTCTAATCATACATGTTGGCTTCCAGGAAAGTACAGAATACAGTGGTTTATAATTCCAAACCCTAGGAAAGTTCACCTTTTGGAGACTTACTAAGAGATAGCATATTTGTGTATTTTATATTGGCTCTGGGGTGATGGCATAGTGGGTAGCGTTGCTGCCTCACAGCTCCAGGGTCCTTGGTTCAGTCTAGTGTTTTGGTTTTTGTGGAGTTTCTGTGCTTGTTCTCCACCAGTGAGGAAGTACTGAAGCTTTGCCAAAAGCTCTACTGCTATGTATACTAACAAAGAACATGATTTTTAGGAGGTTTGTGCAAAAGCGTGTTGTTGCAGTGCTGAAAAACTGGCCTGCAAGTTCTCACAATTTTTGGTTGGTGTGTTAAATGAGTCACTAGCTGCCGGGTGTCATCCCAGCTCAGTTAGTATTTTCTAAATGGTCTTTCATTCATTTCTCATTGGAATTGCAAAAGTGCTTCCCAGAATTGCTGCTTATAGTGTTCAGGAAAAAATCATGCATGTTGAATGGTCTAACATGTATTTCCAATAGAGACAGAAACCCTTGATTTCCAACAAAATGTGCTACTGGTTTCTTCATTTCTACAAAAGGAAAGTGTTCTTTCTTGGATTAAATTTATAGATGTATTTAATATTTATGGCCTTGTTGAAACAGAGTAGATTTAGGCCTGATCTTAAAGGTTTTCAGAATACGAGTTATTCAGAATCTGAATGAATAACCCTTCCATTAGAACTCCACTGTGTAATGACCTAATGTGCTTCACAGGCTCTTCTGAAGCAGGCGATATAATTCTGTAGAAGCCAGCTTGTTGCCTGGGGTTCTGTGTAAAATGAGCTGTGTGATATGAAAAACCTTGGTGTTCAGGAACTGTTATTTTATTATTAATTTTAATTGTTTTTATTGAATCAAAGAATGCACAAAGAATGTTGGGTGAGGGAATATGTGTGTGCGTGTGTTAGCATTAAGTAGGTCACCTTGAGTGGGAATGCTGGCTGTGCTGAAACGTTGCGATGGCGAAGCTCAAGAAAATAATACTGAGATGTGCAGTGCAGAGCTATCAATGCTGGTGTTTAAGACTGAGAGACACATTATTAATGTTTGGCTTCCACAGTATGATATCATCAATAATGCAATATATTAATGTTGATAAGTGGGATGAGAATGTAATGATAACTTTGTATCTGCAGTGTTATATTTTGTCCATATTATGTTACCATTTTTACCATAGAGCAAAAAAGATTGAAGGTTACAGTATGATGTTTTGTTGTGATCTTTTATGGCTTGGATGATTAAAGATAATCATTGGATGAAATGTAAAGGAAAAAAACTATGTACGGTGCATCTCAGAGCAAGAAATCATATTGCAAGTTGGATGACAGATGATTGCTCATCGAGTATTCCTCACGTCAATCTAATGCAGTACCCTGCAGTTTTGAGTAAATCAACCGTGTCATGCAACTGTCAAAGCGATGGATTTGATCTTGAGCCTTAGCTGCTTGATTATGCATATATAAAAGCAGGGCTGTTCTCTTAATAGGAGCGGTGCTGCTCATTTAGTGAAGAATAATATTTGCATCAGTGTTATTTCAGCAGGTCAGTCATAAAAGGCTACATTTTACCCTGCTTTCACCCTTTAAAAAATCTAAGCTTGATAATTAAGCACCGGTGTAGATATAGTACCAGATGGAACAGAGCATAGTATGCTACAAATGGGTTGTGGATCTGTTTTTGATGCATTCCTAATAGTGATGCACTAAAAGACTCTTCAACCAAAAACAACACTCAGAATGAGTTGTTTCTCACAAGTGCTATCTATAAATGTTATCTATATAAATGCTATATAAATGTTATGATATGATATTTTGTCTGGCGAACCCCTTTGCTTGTTAATTTCTCCAAAATGTAAGTGTTGGTTCCAACAGTGACCTTAGAAGTTCATTTAATACAAATCGGAACATTAGCTGCATTTAGTAGATTTAGTCCTCCTTTTTTAATCAGACAAATTAAAATCACTTTATTTTTACATATAAATAAGTCATCACAGAGATTATTACATCGAAGTAAAGAGATAAAAATGCTGTATTTAATACCTGTAGATGGCTCTTGGATTACTCTTCCATGTATTCTTTATATTCTCCAACACAGGTTTTTCAATAAGGTTCAAATCGGCTGATGCAAAACGCTGATTTCTTGTCCTGCAACCATTTCTGTGTTGATTTGAAGGTATATTCGTGTGCAACATCTTGTTAAAAGGACAAGTCTTAATATACTGGCACATGCAGTTAGGTTCTGGTCTAAAATATCTGTCATTGGTGGAACTCTTGATGTCTTTAATCTTCACAAGAGCCCTTGGACTTCTAGTCCCAATAACAGCCTCAAAGCATCACCAGAGGTAGTAGTGGGTTGGGGGCTTTTCTTTGGACGCAGTCCCATCAAGATATCAGTTTTAAAGTAGATCAAAGAAATCTTTTCATACATGGAAAGTGAAACACGAACTGATTATCCATTATGAAAAACTTTATGAAAACAAGCCTCACTAGGCTCCATAGCCATCAGCAGTTTTCATTAAAGGGATTCAAATGACATGCCTTATTGTCACTAAGATAGCTTTATTCTCCTGAGTTTTAGGTAAGGCAGTGATAAATCAGTGCTAATCTGTGGATCACTGTCAGCGAGGAACAGAAAGTGGCCTGATGGGAGGTTGGGTGTCTTTATATGCGGTCACATTCACATTTCAGCATTTAAAATAGTCTCAGATCAATGAGTCACATGCAGAAGCAAACTCAAACCAACTGTTCTTAACCACTTTATTAGGAACACCTTTAGGTACACATTATCCAATCACTTAAAACATCAGAATGTTTCCATAAAGAATGGAGGAAAATGTAATCTGGTTTGACAGGAAGACAACTCAAATAACCACTGTTTACAACTGTGGTGAGCAGAAAAGCATGTCAGAATGCACAACTAGGGATGGGAATCAATAAGACTTTATTGATACCAGTGCCATTATCAATGCTGTGTATCGGTCTGATTCTTTATCGATTCCATTATTGATTCCTGATCAGTTTTCTGTGTGGGAAAAAAAAAAATTAGGCCTACACAGGTTTTTAGTGTCAGTGCAGCTGTTTTATTATCTCTGAGTCTGAACACAGTGTAGAACGTCTGCCTAATAACATAGGTTTTCTTAGTCAAAGAAAAGAAATCTGCTAAGCCTGCCTGCATAGGATATTTACCCTCGGTAACGGATGTGCTGTTCGGTTGGGAAGCAGTGGCACACATGCGTTGAGTGTCAAATATATGGCATTCCTGGAATTTTAGCCCACGTTGCATCATAAGATGTTTTCACATATTGCTGTTGTAGCACTGTTGTCATCTTTCTTCGTGAAATGAAGCCACGCTTTGGATCGATTCTTCCTCTCCGCCATGACTGCTTCTTGTTATAAATTTTCAGCAGAGTTTGATGTCATGATGCATGAGTTTTTGCAATGCACAACTGTCAGGAAAACATGTCGGCATCGACAAAAGGAATTGATAACCTCGGAGGCATACGATTCCAATGGATCAGACAATTTGGAACCGGTTGTCAACTGGAACCGGTTCTCAATTCCCATCCCTATGCGCAACCCATCAAACCTTGAGGTGGATGGGCAACAACGCAGAAGACCACATCGGGTTCCACTCCTGTCAGTCAAAAACAGGAAATTGAGGTTACAGTGGGAACAGGCTTCGTGTTAGCATATGAGAACATTGAGGAATTACTGGGAGAACATTCTACTGGGAGGGAAAATGATAGCATGTTGTATTGCTGTGGTTATGTCCCCAGGAATTGCTAGAAAATTTGTGAGGATTATTGTTTTGTTGTTAGAATTTATGTTATGTTGAGCATGCACATACAGTACATATAAGTCAGTGGGCACCAGACGGAGCCCCCTCTAGCCAGTGTCTCCATTCTTTAAAATCAGCACTCATAGTGAATACCTGTTATTAACAGCACTGTAGTTCCTCTCTGTAGGAGATTTCTAAAATAAAATTTGCATGGATAAGTTTCAGTAGGCCTTCCTTGGTGCTGGACTAGAATAAACCGTGATGCCTGACTCCAAACCATAAGCAACGAAAGGCAAGGAAGGATTGAGGTGTATTCTTGTTCAGCTTCCTCCTTGGCCACTCAGTATTGACATTAACGGGGCAGCCACTTCACTAAAACTCTGGGTGAACTGACAATAGAAATTGGCAACACCTAAGAATCTCTTGACCTCCTTGGTGGTGGTAAAGTGATGAATTGTTTTGGCCATCAACCATTGTTCACCCACTTGGGTAAATTCCTTCCATTAAATTTGGCAGAAAATTTAATGGACATTGTCTGGAGTGAGCAGTATTATGAACTGATATGATTAGAAGCCTTGCATGGCCTATTGCCTATTTTGTGTGGAAGTACCACCATTAGTTAAAGCCAATCTGATTTCTTTCAGCAATGTTAATGAGAATTGAATCCAGCAGAAACCAGGCTGTCACAAAGAGAAAATGGCCAGCTTTTTCTGAAAAAAAAGGACAAACTGTAGTGACCCTGTTGCCAAAACTACAACCCCAAATCAGAGAAAGTTGGGATGGTATGGAAAACGCAAATAAAAAAAAGAAAGCAGTGATTTCTAAATTTACTTTGACTTGTATTTCAT
>JAOTRR010000001.1:805734-817099 GCA_028570945.1 Gogo arcuatus
TACTCACATCTGTATTGCGGCATGCCTCGCCAGATGGCAGTAGGTACCATTTTTACGATGGTCTTTGGTATGACCAGACCGCAAATAGAACTCACGATCAAGAGGCGGACATGCTAACCACTAGGCCAGCTCGCAGTCAGTATGCTAATTATATGATGGTAAATTGGGATTTGAAAAATATCTGGTAGCTGAGGAATGACGTTAGATCAGACCTTTTCTAGGCAAAAAGTATGAACATGAAGATTTGAAAATCAGAGAAATGTAGATTTACTTTTTATGCTTTACAAGTGCACAGCTGAACCTACCACTTACTACATATTGGGTATTGTGTGTGTGCTCATGTATACCCTAGTCCCTTCTCCACGACCAGACAATTCCTTCCATGACAGTGCGGCTCAGAGCAGAGTTCCACCCATATCAGCGGACAGCGCTGCCATGGGCAACCACTCCAAACGCCAGACGAACTTTGACCCCTGGTGAGTCCTCGCTGTTAGCATGACTGTATCAGCAGTTCATAGTATCACAGCTCATCTTTTCACACTACTGAAATTATTGTATGATTTTAGGTCACTTTCACACTTGAATCTTTTTTTCAGATTCAATTTCAGATGAATGGGACATTATAAAATTATGATCATTTTGCAAAATAGTCAGGAATGCTTAAAGTCTTGCCTTAGAAGTCTGGAAGCATCTCACAATATATTTGTTTTGATTCTGATTTTAGGAATAACTCGGAGGCAATGGTTATGAACCCACCGGAGATTCCGAAACAGAAGGAAAAACAGGGTTTCTTTAGAGCAATAAAGAAGAAAAAGAAGAAGTCACAACCAGTGAGCCTCACCCTCTTCCTTTAACATTCAGCTGGATTTTGTCTGACCCAATAAACCATTTAAATTATGCGGTTTTCTTGTGTAATTTAAATGGTAATCATAGCAGAAAATAATACATGTATTGTAACTGAAAGAATATGTTAACACGGGTGGACAAATGATAAATCGAGCCCACAGAGTGAGCCCACAGAGTAAGTAAAAGCACTGATTAGGCTAAAATCTGGTAAAGCACATCATGTTTGTGACCTCACAAAAAAAAAAAAGTCATTGGCAAACATTTGAGATGTGGTGCTCACTCCTCAAAACACATGTAAAAGATATTATATGAACCTGGCCAGCGTCTTTATTTTCTCTCCATATGTTTAACATTGTGGTGACTTTGTGTTGTGCTAGCAGGACAATTATGGTGTATGATGGCTTTGTGCCATATGACGCTTGCCCAGTACAACCAGCTACTGATTTGTCCACCCCTGTGTTATCCAAGAAAAATTATGATGCCAATAATGAATTTAAAAAACAGGTGGGAACAGATTAGCCTGGCATCTAAAGCTAACTTTCCCCTACTTTCAGTATTATTACAGAAATTTGAGAAACTTCCTATGATGGCTGCAAGGAGCATTGCTTTATGTGTCTTTATGTGTGCTGTCTCTCTGAGTTGCTTGGTATGTGTTTGTCCTTTAGCCATTTTACATAGTTACAGCAGTGTGTGTATGTGTGTGCAAGAATATATGCTAAATGAATAGTCCACTTTTCCACTTATCCTGACTTTCTAAACTATTCTTCACTTCTTAACTCTATTCTATTCCAATTTATACAAAATGAATTAAATCAATGCTAAACAGCTTGATGATGCATATATACATCCAACAAAATGGAGTCCTGCTAGTTAGTTAACCTACAACACGCTATACCAATCTGGGTCCAAAGAGGTTTACAGAAAATATCTCTTGCAAAGTGTACATCTTAGTCTGCATCATTTATTTATAGGATGAAAGCTAATACTGGCTTATTAGAAAGCTCCATTATGTGATGCTAATTCTGGCCTGCGATATTCTATTAGCTTTAATAGAAAGCCACATTATCTAAAGCTAATGCTAGCCTATGGTATACTATTAGCCTTATTAGAAAGCTACATTAAGTGATGCTAATTCTGGCCTGTGATATTCTATTAGCTTTAATAGAAAGCCACATTATCTAAAGCTAATGCTAACCTGCAGCATACTATTAGCCTTATTAGAAAGCTACATGATCTAAAGCTAATACTAATCTGTGGTATGCTATTAGCTTTAAGAGAAAGCTACATACATAGCTAATGCTAGCCTATGATATTCTGTGTCTTTTTAGGCTAGAGTTGTTTTGCGTTTATACCAGTTTAATTTTCATTTATTTTATGGGGAAAAATGTATTTGAATATAAACAGAAATAAGGACCGAATAGACTAGCCTAATTCACTTCATACTATGATGTGCTAATCAGGTGAAGCTAATTCAGCTCACACCGGGCTGTAGTCCTATCATTTTATCAAACCTCTCAAGCTCAAATCCAGATAAGACATAATGGGAATTATGTTCATGGAATTTCCCCTCCCTCCCCCAGATTGTCATAAGCAGACCCAAGCAGTGTGTCTGTGACGGAAATCTGCCTCTCATCCAAAAAATGTGCTCTGTGTGTAAACTCTAAGCCATGGGTCCGTATGTTCATCTCATCTGCTGCTTTCAACAACAAAAAAACATGTCTGTCTCTTCCTGCAATGAGCCGCTGGCCTTTTTTCTGCGTCTTATATTCCAGACGGAGGGCTGCGAGGGAAGGAACCCGAGCATCAAGAAAAGCCTTTTCCCCCTCTTTAACTCAAAGAATAGCTTAAAGCATAACTCCTCTGTGCTTCCTGTCCTTGCTCAGCCCATGGTACAGCACTCATGGAACCGTCCCACTCCACATCTGCATTGTTGACATCACACCAGAGTCTCCACTGCATGCGTCTATAAATGTCACCATCATGTTTATTTTTTAAATTTTTTTTTTTTTTTTAGCTACTCAGTACTATTTGTTCACCATGTGTGACTCCATGAGCATTGGGCCCAGATTCATGTAAACATTCAACGAGCAGCTCTCAGAGCACCTGGTAAGATATTTAGATATGCTTCTGAATCCTTAGAGTTCAGAAATCGTAATGCAGTACATTCAGTTCTGAATATCAGTGGTTCCGAATTGAAGTTCTGTTAAAACCCTTATTAAGCATTAATTCTGATTTTATGGATCTGGTCCCGACTGTTTCTATCTGTGAAACATCATTAACATTCCCACTAGCGTAGCAGCACAAGCATGTCATCAGATGCATGGGACTTCAGCAGTGCCTGCTTACAGTGGATAATACACTGCTACACTTATGATTCTCCAAAAGCAGGAGAGTGCAGGAGAATGGAACACAATGTGTTTTCCCCCCCCAAAAAAAACACAAACATATTTACCCTAGATAGTAGAGACAGGGGCTGGGGGTGTCCTAATAGTCCAGCTAATTAAACACTGTGCATGTTAATATATACAGTATGTAGAATAATTTTATATATCAGCAGATTGCAAAGGGAACTGATGTACACTCCCAGCCTACTGGCCTCTTGCACGTTATCTGTTTTTCGGTTTCCCTGTCCTTGATTTTCTCGATTGTTGCCCTGGTTTTTGTGCTTTTGCACACTGTTTTTTTCTCTGCATGGTTGCCAGGTTGCAGCTGAAGGCCAGCAGGACCAGCTGGTGCTCCAGAGACCAGTCAAATCCTCGTCCCACCACAGTAGCCGTCACCGGACCCGGGACAGAGAACGAGACAGGGACAGGGACCGGGACAGAGATAGGAACCGAGATCGAGGGCGTGATCGGGAAAGAGAGAGAGACAACACCTGGCCTATAGAGAAACATACAAATGTGCAACCTCAGGCAAGAAACTGTTTGCTTTTTTTTTTCTTGAACCACAGATTCAAACAAAATTGTGATGAAGTTTTAGATTGCATATCCTTATGTATCTGAACCTCTGCAATGCTGAATCTTTAGCAACTCTTATGTCATTGTTCTGGATCCTTAAAGATATGAATTCTTAGGGTTCTGAGTCATCTAAATGCTTATACTTCAGAATTGTTCTGCACTGAATTTATAAATCCATGTGAAACCTTATAGAAAATGTTGCGTATAAATGTTTATAGTACTTCTGAATCCTTATAGTCCTGAAATGTTATAGTTCTGGAGCATTATATTTGTGAACCCTTATAGTTCTGAACTCTTCTAGTGCTGAATCTTTATAGTTCTGAATCATTATAGTTCTGAATTCTTATACTTCGGAATTCTTATACTTGTGAATTCTTATACTTCGGAATTCTTATAGTTCTGAATTCTTATAGTCCTGAATCTTTATAGTTCTGGATCATTATATATGTGAACGCTTACAGTTCTGAACACATATAGTCCTGAATCATTATAGTTGTGGATTATTATAGTTCTGAATTATTATAGTTCTGAATTCTTTATACTTATTCTTTATACTGACTCTTTATACTTCTGAATCCTTATAGTTCTGAACCCATATAGTTATGTATCATTACAGTTCTGAATTCTTATAATTCTGACTCTTTATAGGTCTGAATTCATATATTTCTGAATTTTTATAGTTCTGAATTCTTATCATTCCAAATCTTTATACTTCTGAATTTTTATAGTTATGAATTCTTATACTTCTGAATTCTTATAGTTCTTAATGCTGATAGTTTTAAATCATTATAGTTCTGAACTCATATAGATCTGGATCATTATAGTTCTGAATTCTTTTAATTCTGACTCTTTATATAGATCTGGATCATGATAGTTCTGAATTCTTATAATTCTGACTCTTTATATGTCGGAATTCCTGTAGGTCAGAATCATTAAAGTTCTGAATCCGTATAGTTCTCGAATCCTTATCATTCTAAATCATGGTTATGAAATCATAGAAAGTTCTAACTTTCTAAGTTTCTAATTCCTCATAACTGAATGTTTGTGCTTCTGAATCTTAATATTTATGCCTTCGAATACTTCGAGTATTTTTCTGAATCCTTTCTGAATGTTATTGTTCAGAAGCACTTATAATTGTCATGACTCTGAGTCATGGTATTTAATTCTTAAATATGTAAATTAACTCTTATGTTTCTGGTTAATCATTTCGAGACTTTTTCCATTTAGCTTCAGTATTATTGGCACCCTGCAAGAGAATATGCAAAATGACTGTAAGGAAAAAAATATGCAATTGGAGAAATCACTTCCCTTTTCTGTATCCGAAATCTTTCTGATGAGAACTACTTCTTTTAGGTAAAAACAGGAATAAATATTCACATGGGCATTACATTCACAGTTTTCATTTGTCTTGGAAACAAATTTCAACCATACATGTAAGTCTTTATTAAAATGTCCATGTTATTAAAACCAGTGAAACCATGGAAACTGGAAGTAAATTAAAGATAGGGCCGTCCACTACTGAAGAGCATAGAGCAGCTTGAGAGACATGAGTCAAAAAAAATGGCTGCTAATATGAAACCAGAGTTATAGTTTGGAATTCTGAGGATTCTCAGTGTTTTTGAATTCTTAAAGATCAGATGTTTATTGATCCAAAGTATTGTTTTGAATTTCCATGGTTCTCAGCCATATTGTTATAAACTCTTATAATTTCCGTTGGGTCACGGATGTCATTTCTCACATTATCACATCACTGGTCTGTTTTTATTTACTTTCAGAACCAACCTCTTAGGTCTCTGCGTAAGTTGCTGCACCTCTCCTCTCAGCCCTCATCCTCTACAGCTGCTAGCCAGCCTCCTCCTCCTCCTCCTCCTCCTCCTCCAGATCGCTCCTCTGATGTGCGCTTCCAGCCACTTCCCAACCCAGCACCTAAAGCAGCACCCCCGAGCATGCCTGAAGCACGGGCCATTCCAGTGGGCAGCATCACTCCTAACACCAAGAGCCGTAAGCCCCACAACTACCCTCTGCCGGGGCAGATAGAGTCCACCTGGCACGCCTCGGCTCCCTACCCTGACCAAATGGCCAGTAAAGGTGGGCAAAATGGCATCGGGTTCGCCAGGGCTGCCCGTCCTCGGATGCCAAACCTCAATGACCTGAAAGAAACTGCTTTGTAGGGGCAGGTGTGTCTTCTTTCTCTCTTTTGACTATTTGGGGGGTAACTGCAAAACCAATATCACTTCCGCACTTGACGACATCTCTGGCCAGAAGGTGGCGCTAGTCATGTCTTGGGTTTGTTTTTTAAAAATCATCCACATCCTTTGATAGAATTTGTATTATTGTTAATGGGTTCAGTTTTCAGTTATTGACATTGACAATGTATCTAAGTATTTGTATAAGGAAATTTATCAGATGGGGGGTAAATTAACCGTGGAATAGTAAGAGCTTTAGTTTATACACCAGAGAATGTATAAATATTTATTGTGTAATAATTCTATATTTCATGGAGATTATTTAATTAATTATGAGTGTATTAATATTTAATATTTACATTGTACAGAGTGCATTTTATTGTTGTAACAAATGGTACATATTATTATTATTATTATTATTATTATTATTATTATTATTATTGAACAGTTTGTTCTGTTATGATCTATCCTCTACTGCCTGGACACTTAGGCATCTCAACTTTAAAAAACATTTGTGCGATCTATGAGATCTAACTGCCCATTAACACAAGCTACACTGTCAGAAGCTAATTCTCATCACATGATCTCCAGCTATACAATGGCAGGGGGGGTTTTTTTTTGCTTGTTTTTTCTTTTGCTTTTTCCCCCTTTTTTTAATCTCTTTCGTGACAGCGTTTCAGATATCACCGTAAAATAGAATCCGAACTGTAAGCCAAACCCAAGCCCATGCCACAGTAGAAGCAGTCAGTGATGAGTTCAGCAGGGTCTGTGTCAGTACCGAATGCCTGACGATCACTTCTGCACATCATGTTTATGTTCCAAAGCTGTTTTTAATAGTCCCTCATTGACTTGCCTTTATCATTTTCTCTTTGGGAGAATCAGCACCTGTTCAAGAGAGTTCAAGCTGTTTATGAGTGTACGTATGAGCAATAAGTTATATATGAAATAGTCACATAAGCCAGACGATGGAGTCTGATACATTTTGTCAGTAAACATGGCCAAAATACACCTACTTTCACAGCAAGAAGCCATTTTCTTGGCTTTAACTAATAACAGACCCTTTTTTCTGGAGCCTTGCAAGACTCTTGTTTACTCACCATTAACTGCGTCAGACAAAGCTCTCCTTTAGACCATTTTTAAAATACAAGATTCTGTAAACGTTTTTAAATCCATTGACTACATTTTGCTCTGAAAAGCTAATTTATCAGTGTTCAAAAGTATGTACGTATACACAAAAGTGCAGAGAGCCAGTCAGATTGTAGCCTTCAAGATTCTGAAGCTCGTGGCCAGAAGCGTGTACAACACCATGGGCTGTAGGTGACAAATTTGAGTGGGTTTACAGCACTGCTGAGTTCTGGATCTTGATTCTGGTTGGAAGGTGTATATAAAATTTAATTTCTATAACAAAGCACAGGTTTATCTTAATGCACTCGTGCTATGAGTTTGTATAGTAACAACTTAAACCGGGAATAGTATGGTTACTAATATTACAAATATTTGATTTGTAGTGTGTAACTTGTCCACTGTATCCATAATAGGTGTCATTTATGTTACTTTACACTTGTAGATAGTTAGCAACCTTGTTTTTTGTTTTTTTATCTCAGTCAATGGAAATTGACTGTGCAACACGCCAAGGAAAACTACATTATATAGTATTTGTTACAAAGTATATACTCAGCAATCCACGACACATTACACCTTCTCTTTAAGCTGCAAGGGATCACTTGTGTGACGGAGGTGACATGCTCTACTGAGCCATGAGAGGAAGTCAATGAGGGTGTGTTAACAGTAATTGAATATTTTCTGGATATCGACTTTATGGTACATTTCAGAAGTAATAAAATATGGATATGAATTATTTTGGGGAAAAAAGTCACATCTATGAACAAGACACCTACAAGACTTCGAGACAGAGATATCATTTACGTGTTTACGTAACACTCAAAGCATACGTAATATTGAATTCTTTCCAGTTGAATGTATATCTCAGTAGATACAGCTCAGAGCTAGAGTGTATATAAAATTGAGAGTAATATTCTAACAAGAAAAGTATGAATGTTGAGAGATGACTGAATTCTATCATTGTGAAAAAAGGAGCAATATCAAAGTCAAAGAGAAATATTTTACTCCTTTAAATGTGTTTAATGACGATGATCAAAGGTTATATTCAACATACAGTAGTTTATTACCAGATCCCAAAAAGAAATTGAAAGAGATATTTAACTGAGAGTTTAAACACTTTATTGAACTGCTTATTTTTGTGTTATTTATAGCACACATTATTTTTCCTTTTTAAAGTATTGTTTACCAGTGTTGCACTTTAAAGCTGTATCCATTTGGCGTTTTATAAATAGCTAAAAAAAAAAAAAAAACAACCTTATTTTCGGTGTAAACTTGTATCAGGACCACTTTCTAGAGAGTTGAACTGAATGTGGATTTGTTTCATGAAAAATTTTGGACAACTTTACAGTAATGTGCAACATTAAAGCCTCCAGTGAGGATCTTGCACATTTAAATCACTTGTTTTTGTTCTACTTTTTTTTTTAATGACTTCATTCCTTCATTGTCATTTATATTCTGTTAATATTCAGGCGACGTCATGTCATCGTCTTCAGATATCATGTCATACGTCTACTGATATAGAGATATCATCGAGACTATAAAAATAGTTCAAAAGAATTTGTTCTCCGACGAAACTGTAGTTATTTTTCCTCTTGGGTCACATCGGAAATGCGCTTGTTTTCCAGCTGCCATGCAATACCAAGCTTCTGATTCCTTACAAGGGATGAATTTGTGCGAAGGTCAAATGAAGGTCACTCATCACATATTATCCTGTCATGTCACATTATTTTTATTTTTTATTTTAGTTTATTCAACTGAAAACTGACATGTTCTTTTTGTGCTCAGGTTGGTTGTACATCTGTCTCTTACAGTATATTAACCTGCCTTGATGTAGTGCCAGCTAGCACAGTATGCCAATGCGATGCCAAGTCATTTTTAAGTCGTGTTTGGCGCCAACAGTTTGAGGATTGGCATCGTCCCTAAGTGTGGATTTACAACCAGCGTGACCTAAATTAAAGCAGATTCAGTGCTGGAGGATGACTGCTCCATGTGCTTCAGTGCTCTAGAAATCCACCTTCAACTACCGTTGGGTGTGTTGGAGCAGAAAACACTGCTGTTGTCCTTCATAAATAGATTTTAATAACGTCACAGAAGATAAATAGCTGCTCATATCATCAGCGTGTCATTTCTAGTGCCAGAACTTCTGATTCAAATATCTGTATACTCCATATCTGTCAAGCATATCAGAACAGGATTATTAACACCACAGCTGATTAGATTTAACCCTCAAGTTGTCTTTCTACTGCATTTTTTTTAATAGAGTAAAGAAGTTATCTTTATTATTGACAGTCTCGCCCGTCCACACATGGAAAGAAGGGGAAAAAAGCTACTATAAACTCTAAAGCGAAGCTCTTGGCCACTGGGAAATGAACATGACAGTTGAAAGAGCATTTCATCCCACAGGCTAATGACTGAGTGAAAACCAGTAACCAGTTGAACGCACTCCCCATTACGGCGTTCATTCTTTCATTGTCAGCGCCATGTGTTAATTCAAGGACAGGTTTCATGATGTGTTGATTATGTTGAAAAGCTCTTTCGATCAAAGCGTGCAAGGGTGTTTATGATGAAGCACTGTATATAATCCTGTTTGTGCATTTTTAAACACTTCCAAATACATCATTGCCGTGATGACAGAAACTGTAACATCTCTCAGAATGTGAAGCTGCCTATTTATTTATTTATTTATTTATTTTTTTAAAAATACAAGAGAATGTCATTTGTTTGGACCTAACACTGGAGACCAACTCTCTGTTCAAATCAGATATATTCAGTTCAATTTTATTATTATTATTATTATTATTATTATTATTATTATTATTATAGCACTTTTAACAATAGACATTATCATTATCACGAAGCAGCTTTACAGAAATCTGGATCGGGATTTATCTTTAGATCCCTAATTAATAAGCCAGATGTGACAGTGATGAGGATAATAATATTCATATTATACTTGATGGCCTTTCTCTCTCTGCTTATGAACGGTACCTTTTTTTTTTAACTTAATGGTTGGGTTTTTGCCTCCTTTGTGCCAACTTTGTGTAAACACAAATGTTTACAGTGATAGGGGTCCAGCGACTTTGATACATTTCCCATTTCAACGTTCTGTCCTTACATTTCTTTTTAAACAGACTGAAGTAGAAAGTATTTTGGAAATACATTGGTATTTAGTTGTGTGTGAATATTAACTCAAAGGACGCACGTGTGTTTCTTAGATGCTAGTGTGGCATGGGATTGTGTGTGTGTGTGTGTGTGTGTGTGTGTGTGAGAGAGAGAGAGAGTCTCTCAGGGGTTGAACTCGGATGTTAGTGTTCTACTGAATTTATGTGTGTATGTATTTTTCCATTACACTGATTCTGGATACAAACCTTCTGACATCAAACCTGTTAGATACAGTAAGGAAAGGCTTTCATAACTCTCAAAATAACATACGGTTAAACATGAACTCTTTTATTCATCACCTCTGGCTGTGGTTGTTTCAAGTATTGGCATGTCTGACACAAAAAGCATTTATATTGTATATTTCCCTGTAATTACTGACAAATAAAATCATGTCCTACCAACAACTGATTTTTGTTTAAGGCTTACCGAGTTTATTCTTACAACGCACATAAAAAGTCCACACCCCTGGTAAAATAGTAGATTTTTTAATGTAAAAAAAGAAAATAACTTTTTCCACATGCACTGTGAAATTGCAATCTATAAAAATAAAAAAAATCAGAATCATTTTGGGGGAAAAATAAGAAAACAAAACTTGCACTAGCCTGGTTGTATGATTTATTGAAGCACCTTTTGATTTTATTACAGCACTCGGCACAGAAGCGCTCAAGATCCATCAAACTCTAAGGGCATCTCCTGTGCGCAGCTCGCATCAAGTCACCTCTAGCAGGCGTCTGAAAGTTTTTGCACCATAATCGACTGCTAATTGGAGCTATTCATGATTCCCTCTGCCCTGATTAAATGAGGCAGTTATGGTTGAAGAAAACAGCCCCAAATCATGATGCTGCCACCACCATGTTTCACTGTGGTGCATTCTTTTTGGTAAAGTGCTGTATTTTTTTTTCCTAAACATACCTTTTGGAAGCATGGTCAAAAGTTCAACATTGGTCTCATCAGACTATTACATGTTTTGCCATATGGTTTCAGTGATTGTACAGTTGCGGTCCAAGGTTTACATACATGGACATGAATGTCATGGTAGTATTGGGCTTTCAATGATTTCTTTGAACTGTTCTTTTTCTGTGGCAGAATGAT
>JAOTRR010000001.1:846933-862978 GCA_028570945.1 Gogo arcuatus
TTATTATTATTATTATTATTATTATTATTATTATTATTATTATTATTATTATAGTCTGAACAACCTTTCAAATTTCATCTAAGGCTACTGTCATGCCATACTGTGGTACTAAAGCTTTGGGGGAAAAAAGGTGAGTTGACTGCCTACCAATTTATTGCTACTAAACAAATCGTGATACGCTCTAGAATTTTTAGGATCTCAAATGTGCCTAAGAGCAGGCAGGTCATACGCTCAATAACATGAGCCAGAGCAGTTAGCAGGCAGTTGATAATATGCATGCTTGCCACAAAAAAATACAGTTCAGTTATAAAATGGTTGCTCTCTATCCCACATACGAGATATACTCTGGACAAAGATCAGTATGAGTGCCCATAGTGACCTTAACTGGCGAAGATGCTTTATAAAGCTGGTACTAATAATAGCTTATGAACCACTGTGTGGATGTGTTGCTAGACTTATGCACCACTGGGCATAAGGTCATCAACCTAATATTGATCTTTCTCCACTGCTAGTGTAAAACCATGGTGCTGCAAAAATGTCTTATCCACTGATAATTGTGTTCATCATATCCCTCAGAGTTGACTCTGTTGCACCACACTACTAGAAGTCTCACCATGTTGTGCATGTATATGTTAACCCCTAATAGATGTTTTTAATTTATCTTACTGTTACCATCTCAGGTTTCATGCTTGTAGAACTTTCAGGTTTGGCTCAGTCTTGTTCAGGTGTGTGCTAGCCACTATGTTAACGCCTTCTCTCACAGCTGTCTTAGCAGCCTAATCTGTTAGCACATTTACTCTTGCTTCTTCTATGCTTTGTTTTGTGTATGCGTTGACCTTTACAATGGATGTAAGTTCTACTCCAGAGTCCAGTACAAAGTCAATTTCGTTTTGCCCATTTACATTAGTGCACATATGTAGACCATCTGCTGCTCAATGGTGAATTAGCATTAATATGCACCTGAGGGAAGGGGAATCTATCCCCTCAGGGACTGCATCATGGTCTGGAAAACCCATTTTTCATGACTGGATGCTTCTGTTCCTTTCAACTTGATCTTTACTGACACCATATCTCACTCAATATGTTTTAGTCCATTGACCATATCACCACAAATGCCTGCTATGACCCAGTTGGGATGAGTGAGTTTGTGGGCATTTGTCAATTCTGTCAACTTTGTCTTACACAAAATTTCTCTGAATTGAGCTTCATTTGACTGGTTCCCAATCCAGTTCCCAATAACAGTCCGTGCTGGTGCTAGGTTTTGCTTATCTTCACTGATGGCTGAATCCAGGAATCTAGAGAGTTCAGATTTTTTCTGTAGGTTATATATCATGTAGGTTATAAATAGATTTGAGCCAGTGAAAATCATGGCATGTCTTAATAACATCTTCTCTAGGATGTCAATGTCAGCTGGTGCAGGCACTTAATTGATCAGTGTTCCTCCTCTGTGTCAAATTTTGAGAGGTCTTGGTTGAATTTCATCATCAGAATCACCAGAACTGTGACTTTCACTCTGATCCAGCTCTGACCCACTGTAATGTTCCATTCCAGGCAGCAGGTGGCCATGTTGTTCCATTTTTGCAGTTTGCTTGAGCCTTTTGGAGGGCAGCATTATTGAGCTCTGAAATCTGCTTTCTGATGGGAGGTGCCCACTTGGTGTGCTCACCAATGCAAAGTTCTCTTTTGCATATCCATTATGCTGAAGCATTCTCTTGACTTTTTTTTCCAGCTTTTTCTTTTCCGGCCAAGCTGTGAGCCATTTAACCCTTTGCTCTAGTTTTTTATCTCCTTGTTTCTATATAGAGAGCTTTCTCGTCTCTCTACATCAGCGAATATACAGCAGGACCACTAGTACTCTCTGTCATTTACTGTTTTGTAGCCTTTCCGATAGGCTTTTCTCATCTCCTTTACAAGACGCAAAGGTTTCTTTGAATTTCTGAATAAGTTCTGTCTCAATCTTTCCTAATTCATAGATCTCAACATGAAGTTCCCATATCAACATTGCTGATCACTTCAGTGGGATTTTCATCAGCTATGGCAAGATTTGTTGCACAACATTAGCAAGAATCCTCTTTCAGCCAACATCACTTAAGCTTAAGATTTCTCATGCACGCAGTACAACATCCACCCAAACCGTATGTGCAATATTTACTTTGTTTCTCTTGTTGCTTTGATTTGGCCTAAGGGCTTTGAATTGTTCCAAAGGACAGGTGTCTTACCTCCGTGATTGTGAATGCTTTGTTGTTTCCTGTTGAAAAAGCATTCGCAGCATCTCAGTCATATCCTACACACTATGCCAAATTGTTAGATTTGACAATAATAGAAAAACTGATGGAAAAATACTTTTTAAAAAAGGTAATGTTCTACAGAATGTAAATGGTTTGAAAAGGTACACATGGACTATATAATGCCATACAGAGCAAGAAACAAGCCATGAGATTATATGAATTGTCCATAAATCACTGGTACAGACCTGGAGATTGTCCTGAAGAATACAATAGCTGCCATCATTCAGCACAAGCTGCCCAGATAAACTTGGAGTTTGCCAAAAAGCATCTACAAGCCATGAGAAACAAGATTCTATGGTCTCATAGACCAACTCTTTAGCCTGAATGCCAAGTCATCTAGTCAATTTAATTCCTACAATGAAGCATAGTGGTGGCAGCATCACACTGTGGTGATGGTCTTCAGCAGCAGAAACTGGAGTATTGTCAGGATTTAAGGAAAGATGAATGGATCAAAGTACAGATGGATGGATGGATGAACTTTCTTGATCCCCAAGAGGAAATTTGGGGAATATCAGGAAAGCCCACTCAGGAGCGCTTGAAATTCGGGAGCCATAGCATAAAGTTGAACTTGATTATAAATCTCTGGAAAGACCTGTTTACAGTGATGCGCCCTATCCAACCTGATAGAGCTAAAGAGATTTTGCAGAGAAGAATGGGCTTAGATCTAAGGTGTGGCAAGTTTGTAGCAACAAACACATGACTTAAGGCTATAATTTCCACCAAGGTGCTTCAAGCAATGTACTGAGTAAAGGGTCTGAATATTTGTTTAAATGTGATATTCCAGTTTTTAACACAGGTATCCCTGGAAACTGTTAACCTGAAGAGAATGTCTATTGTCACAGCCAGGGCTGTTCCTGAAACTTTAGTGGCCCAAAGTGACATCCAACTTGCTCCCACCCATCTCCTCACCCAGTTTTTTAAAATTCTGCAGTTTTTAGATTCAGGGGGCACTAAACAGCTTCTTATACTGCTTATAGCCCAAAATGGCTCTGGTCATAGAAAATGGTCTGAAAACTTGTGTAACTGACATATTTCAATTTTCAGTTTTTAATAAAATTACAAAACTTTGTAAAAACTCATTCATGTTATGGATAATGGATTCATTTTCGAGTACCAAAATGTTAACGTGAAGGTGTCTGAATACTTCTGAATGGCTCAAAAAAGGTTTTTTCACTAGTATGCTTTACTGCTTAGTCTTTGTTATTGGAACAGTGCCAATTCCAAGTGCGGATATTTCTAATTTGAATGTGTATTCATTTTAGAATCAGTGTGGCTGAAAGCTCAGCTCTAAAGGCTCTGCAGGAAAAGCTATTTGCCCATCGCTCTGAACTCATGTCTACGTTTCAGCAGTATGACATCTACAACACAGGTAAGATAACTCAAATGCTACTTGTAAATACGTCTGCACTTTCGTTCTCTATCCTACTCTTTCCCGTTTCATTTCTTTCTTGCTCTTTCACAGGCAGGATCTCCATCAATGAATGGGCTCAAGTAGTGGAATCAGTGCTTAGATTGGATCTTCCATGGCGTACTTTGAGACCACGTCTTGTGCGCCTGGCTCCTGATGGAAACGTAGAATATGAGTCATGCTTTGAAAACATTGGTCCAGGGCAACCTATGCCACAGGTTTCACATCCTGTCACATCATCTGTTTTGTTCAAAAAATTAGTTGCTTGATAAATATATTTTCAAATGATATGAATATAACACATATTATGGTCAGTTAAGATAAATAAGAAGATAATAAGAAGTGTTTAAAAGTGTTTAAAAATTATTCGTTGTGTGCAGAGAATAAAGACGGACTAAATTTTATTAAGTAGTTTTCAAAAGCATGATGTTTTTCAGACTGATTTCTGGAAGCATCATAGTGCAGAATCAGCATTGGCAAAAGTTGTAAATGACCTGCAGCTTGCATCATATTGTGGATATGTTTCTGCAATTGTGGCTAAAGTGGTAAATGACCTACTGTTTTATGTTTATGCAAGCAGTAGGTCATTTATAACATAAGCCACAATCCCAGTGTTGATCATGATATTTTTGAACACGCTTGCAAACACTGTCAGTTTAAGCAGACAAATTCTGACGGGATTTAGATCATATTAGACTGGGTATTCATCCAGTGGGATGTGCCTGATGAAAATCTACCAGGAGGCAACCACGGAGCATCCTTGGTGCCCAAACCACTTCAGTCATTAGTATTACTTGTTACGTGTGTTAGTATTACTTGTTTGTGGTGAAGGAACCTATGTACTTTGGTGAACCTCAGGGTGATATCACCAGGAGCTTAATGCTACCAGAAGAGCCACTCTAAATAAAAAGGCGAGAAATTTAACTGTTTCAGCAGTCTTTAAGTTGATAGCTAGGCACAGACACTTTCTCTATAACTTTGTAATTGTGACCACATGTTGCAAGTAATGAACTCATGCAACATGTCAGACTTTAGGTTGTGAATAAGTTTCTAATTTGTGGCCTAGTTGGACTTTCATTGTTGAGTCATGAACAGAACTGATGTTTATTATATTATTTTTTTATTTTCCAACCTACAGGTGGCACCAAACTTGGCAGAAACACTGTACAGGTACCGAACAGACCTTGAGATCATCTTCAACATCATCGACAAGGATCATTCAGGTAAGTGTTACCTTTATAATGATGATGATGGCCTGGGAAATAGATAAAAGCTCAATATTTTTAGAAATAGTTCAGTTCATTGCTCAAAGTTCAAAGGTCTCAGTAGTGAATACTGGCCTACTGGTAGCATTGATTACCTAACAAGTCTTAACTACCACAAATTTATTTGTTGCATTGCCTCCCAAATAGGTATTTAACCCTGAAAATTAGCATATTTGTTGCCTTTGTTCATGACTGCCATCTGTTTATCTCACGTGACCTGCTGTTGTGCTTCATCAACCACCTGCGACTCAAATTTACACTTTTCCTTTTAGGTTTTTGTAAGGGTTTTTTAATACCTTAGCATCGTATGGCTGTCATAATTTCCATTAATTTGAACTCAACTTTTTTTGTTCTGGTTCATTACAATGAATGAGTAAGTGTGTCCAAACATTTGACTAGTACTATACCTATATACCTGTATACACAGTATTATTGATCACATTTGGAGGTGGAATTTTTTGTATGTTGGTTATAGATTTTGAACCTCACCTTTTGCAGGTCAGATTTCCATCGAGGAGTTCCGCCAGACATGGAACCTGTTCAGCTCTCACTTGGGTGTGGATGTGGATGACCGAGCCATTGACGACATGGCACGCAGCATCGATTTCAACAAGGATGGCAGCATCGACTTCAATGAGTTCCTTGAGGCCTTCCGGGTCGTACATAAGCTGGACGTGAAGGAGCAACAGCAAGGCTGACGCACATATTCACATAAGACAAGGACATAACACACTGTTAATCAATAGTGCAGATATTGATTGATATAAAACGAATGTGTCCGCACATCTGCATTCCCACACATTTGAATTTAATGGCAGTGGATCCTAATTGCACTTCATTTAAAATTCAAAACAAGGATGGAAAACATGGTCTTATATATGCATAGTTGGTAAGCATTCATATGCTTATTAGGTTTAAGTCTGACCGAGTTTATTCTCTTTATATTTACAGTATAATTTAGTGGAGAATACAGATGTGAAGCAGGTCCACAGCACTCTGCTGCTACTGTATTTTATACAGTGATGAAATTATGGATAATTAGTGGATGTTGATGGAAGAATTATACTTACATAATATGTTGTACTATGGAAAAAAAGACAGACGGACAATGACATATTAAAGTCATTGTGTCTGATGTAAACTGTTCATTGCATTCAAACCTGGTTTTAAATGAATGCTAAAAACTGTATGTAAAAAACTTAAACAAGGCATAAAACAGACTCTTGTATGATTGTGGGGTTTGCCAATCATTGCCTTCCAAGACAATACATTCTCGATACCTGAAAAATTATTTGGCGTACTCAAGATTTAAGGCAGCCGATAAATCAGTACAATTATATAAGAGCTGTTTTCATTCGATGTGATGTGATTCAGTGTTGTTGTTAGATGTGTCAAGTTCAGTTGCACTTTGCCTTTAACATTTGGTCAGTATCAATGAAAGAACAGCCTAGAGATTGAATAGTGGAGTGTGCTGGCACTGGCTGTAACTGTATGTCATTTTAGAGCTCATGACATTTTGGCATATAGGTAAAAACTATTTAATAAAAACATTTTTATTTAAAAAATTTTAAATAATCTTTTTTTTTTAATCTTAGGGTGTTATAAACTTTTGTGCACTGTTTTACTTATTCGAAAGCAACTTGGTCATGAGATAATAGCATCATATTAAGTGTTTTTTTTTTTCCCAAAAAAATTGTTCAGAAAAGCAAAAGTAGTTCTAAGAAACCAAAGTCAATAATCATGACTTTTGGCATATTTCAACCATAAGCCTTTATCAAAATGTCTGTAAGAAAGTGACAAAATATTCATTCTAGTGTGTGCAAACTTTTGACTAGTGATTGTACGTATTTAGAAAAAGCTCATACAGTAGTTTACAAATTTTCCAGAAATACAGGTCATTTTGGGGGCATAAATAGGAATTTTACATGTAGTAATAATAATATCAAACATCTATCTAGCTACAATGGATATAAAACACCTACACACCCCTGTTGAAATTGCAGGTTTCTGTGACGTTACATGCAGGTAGGGTGTCTGCCAGTTTGATTCAACTTACGTTGGCTGCCTATGATGTTTCATAATGATTTAAAAAGTATACACACTCCTGTTAAAATTGTAGGTTTTTATTGGGTAAAAAAAATGAAACCAATATACAGTAAATCATGTCAGATCTTTTTCCACCTTTAATGTGATATAGCAACCAACACACTTCAAGTGAAAACAAATAGAAGTGGTTTGGGGAAGAAAAACTTACAATAACCTGTTTGCCCAAGTTTACACACCCCTTATTTAATACTCTGTTAAAGCACTTTTTGTTCGTGATACACTGATTTTGGGGTAAAATTCTACTAACGTCATTGGATCTGCACATCTTGATTTGGCAATTTTATTCAGCTCTTCCTTGCAAAAATGTTCCAGATCTATAAAACTGCTTTTTGCTTTGGGTTGTTATTGTGCTGGAAGGTGAAATTTTTCTTCATGTTCAGCAGCCTAACAGAGGCCTGCAGGTTTTGAGGCAAAATAGATTGGTATTGGTATCCATGGTTCCCTCTACCGTGACAGTGTCCCAGCTGAAGAGAAGCAGCCACATAGTTTGATGCTGCCACCATCATGCTTCACCATAGGTGTGGTGTTCTTAAGGTGATAAGCTGTCTTTTTTTCTGCACCAAATATATCTTATAGAATTTTGCTCAAAATGTTCTACCTTGGCCTGATCAGTGAGAAAAGGCTTCTGTCTAGCCTCCCTACCCCATAGCCCAGACATGTTAAGAATATGAGAGATTGTTATCACATGCAGGGAGTGACCAGTACTTGCCAGATATTGCAGAAGCTCCTTTAATGTTACTGTTGGTGTCTTGGCAGCCTGCTAAGTTTTCTCTAAGAAAATGAATAATATTTATTCAATCTAGTGTCTGCAAAATTTTGACTGGTAGTATGCAAACTTTTCCAAACTGTATTGACTGACTATGAATATTACATGTATGGCAAGATTCTTTTTTCTGCACTTTTTTCATGAGGGTGTATGAGAAACACTGCTTAACTGCTTGTGTGTCCAGGAGACAGCTTTTGAATGAAGAGAAATTCACATTCCACAGCAGAGAAAATGGACACCATTTAAGAAGTCTCAAAGGGGCACAAGGTTGTTTTTTTCCCCCCTTCAGTCATGTTTATCCCTGCATAACATAATGCAAATAGCTCCCACGTCCACCTACTTACAAACTCTTGTGAGTAGTAGAGATATTTCTGGTTCAACCATCAAAAGAGTCCTTTGAGAATCCATGCTGTTCTCCATCAAACCATAACTAAAATAAAACCCCAGATCCTAACTGGATGCCAAGTTTACGTGGTATAACAAGTTTTTAGTCTTCTGTGGCAACATTTTACCTGCAGAAATGTTTTTTTGTTTGTTTGTTTGTTTGTTTTTTAACCTTTATGTATTGTTTAGTCGATGGAAAGCAACTTGGCTGTGAGATATTAGGTGCATTTTATTCAATAAGATGTTAAAACAAAAGTGAAAAGCAAGAGGAGTACTATGAATGCCAAAGTGAATAGTGGTGCGATTTTTTTCTTTTTTGCAAAAACTTCCTGTGACCATTCTACTATTTTTAAAGGATAGTCATTTTATGAACTTACATCCTGCACTGTTTTCTTTCTGGAGCAAGAGGTGTGTCTATGAAGTCTGAAACTGATGTGTTACTCTGTCTTGTGCCCTCCCCTGTGCTGCCATTCCATCCCTGCTAACTACGCAACATTCCTCCTGTTTGTCTGAAAGCTAGGAATACTGGAAAGCCACATTGGATATCTATGGAGGCTCTTGGAGCTACACTGTTGCATGCACTGCTTACTCTGAATTGGGTCTTGACTCCAGGTATGAAGGGTTTGATGGTATATGGGCCAAAAGACACACTAAACTGTGCATGGTATTATTTCAACATGTAGCAAATCAGTGAGATTGGACATCTTTTACATGGCTTGGAGGGTTGAATACCCTTCATAGACACCTTTCTTGGTTTGCATGGTCACTCGATTTTGACATCAAATGCATTGAAATTGCTTTGGAAACGGGTTTCTAATTACAGTATTTGTTCATTGATTTGGTTATTTTTAGCCTTTTGAATGTGTATGTTTGTTTTGTAACCTGTTTGCATCTTTTCAGGTGTTGCTCCCAGCAATTGCAGTGGGTTGAGGCACCTTGAAAATGGCCGTACGTTTTTCCGTTATGGTGGACTGTACGTCACTTTCAGCTGTAACCCAGGCTTCAGGATGCATGGCCACCGCACCAGCAGCTGTGTGTCTGGCCAGTGGGCTAGACATCCACCACTGTGCGTCGGTCAGTCATTACAGCCTGTGAATGACTACAAACAGGATTATTTATGTAGAAAATATTTTAAGTATATGCAAATGTAAACATACTGTATGAGTTTATGCTTTTGTTAGAGATTCCAGTGGAAATTGTAGTACGGTATAAACTTTGGGCTGAGTGCAGTGTCGTATGTACAGAAATGTGTGTCTACTATACTTTATCTTGTTGTCCAGTTCAATCCAGTCAATGATGACTCAGTCCAGTGATGGCTGGTAGTGATATTAAATGAGAGGCTAAAATCTAATATCCATCACTGACAGTGAAACAATTATGGCTGAGCAATGCATTATATCACAAGTTTTTATCTCTGAAATGCTAGCCCATTTATACCAGCCACCTCTGCCCCAGCTATACATATGGGCTTTTGTGTAAGTTTGTTTGTAAAGGGGTATAAGGTATTTAATGCTAAGGTGTGTTAGTTTGTCAGGGATATAGTATGTTTTGTCTGAGGGGTTCTCTCCTGGCTTCTGATGGAAACGTACAATATGAGTCATGCTTTGAAAACATTGGTCGAGGGCAACCTATGCCACAGGTTTCACATCCTGTCACATCATCTGTTTTGTTCAAAAAATTAGTTGCTTGATAAATATATTTTCAAATGATATGAATATAACACATATTATGGTCAGGTAAGACAAATAAGAAGACAATAAGAAATGTTTAAAAGTGTTTAAAAATTATTCTTTGTGTGGAGAGACTAAATTTTATTAAGTAGTAATAAAAAGCAGGATGTTTTTCAGACTGGTTTCTGCAAGCATCATAGTGCAGAATCAACGTTGGCAAAAGTTGTAAATGACCTACTGCTTGCATCAGATTGTGGATATGTTTCTGTAATTGTGGCTAAAGTGGTAAATGACCTACTGTTTTATGTTTATGCAAGCAGTAGGTCATTTACGACATAAGCCACAATCCCTACGGGATTCTCTACGGGATTGCTTGTTGTGATGTGGTGTGTTTTGGTGCGGGCTTCACTGCTGGATGCTCTATCCATGCCGTTGATGTGCATGTGTCTGTTTAGTTTGTTAGTAAGCTGACTTGTTTTGTCTTGTGCCTGCACACCCTAGCTCCAGGATGCCCTAGTCCCGGCAAGCTTCTGCATGGCACCACATTGATGTCGCCTGATGGTTCGCTGGTCCAATTCACCTGCAACACTGGGTTCAGGCTCTTTGGCTCACCATTGCTGTACTGCAAAGGCAAGAGCTGGAATGGCAGCACTCCTGTGTGTAAAGGTGAGTGATCTTGACGACACTACATATAGTCAAGGCAATGCAAGCAATTAAACCAGGTACATGACATGTCTATTACCTGTCCATATTTCCACTACACTGATTACCCACTGAACAATGAAATGTCTAATAGTTTCTTCCCAAGCATTATTATATGGATGCATTAATTCTGGGTCATTATTCTTGATGTTAATAGTACTGCTAGGAAATACAACAAGGCAACACAATATGACTCCCAATAAAGAGTCACAGCAAGCTTCAAGTCAATTTTTCAATTAATACCATAATTTCTGTTTTCAGAGTTAGACATTATGAACTTGTTCCAGCAGAAGCAAACATCATTGGACAAACCTGGTATGGAGTTAAACCAAGACAAGACCAATCTGAAAAACCATTTCAGTGCCTTTGCTATCACAGCTGCCAAAGAAACCTTTCTAAAATCCTCTTTGCTTGAGGCTCCTCAGCCCAAACCCCAGCTGGCTGGAGATTTGTCTGAAGATTCACATCCAATACCTCTAAAAAGACTATGGCATGACCACATCACTACACAAGCTAGAGTAGAGTCAGTAGGACTTAAAGACTCAATTACTAAACTGAATAACATGAGGGAACTGACTATATTTGCAGACCCACTCAACCAACCACTACTGCCAGCAACATTAGTGAACTCTCCAACAGTCTCAACCACTACTCTGCTTCCTGCTACTTTATCAAAACCCACACAGTCAACCATCTTGGTCACTTCAACTATAAATGATCAGCAAGAACAGGAAGAAGTGTCATCCAAATTCCTAGATCAGATACTTTCTTCTACACCCAAAGGAGAAGATAAGAGAGAAAACTACCTGACTTCAATAGCAGAGATGCATCATGAAATTCCAATCACACCTTTGCAAGTTCTTGGTGTATTAAGGGGATCTAATTTGGACATGATTCTAGCAACAGTCGATTCAAGTGCAGCCAAAATACAAACAAACAGTCTTCAGAATGGTGCCTCTCAAGCTGTGCCTACAGTGTCCCCAGAAATCCTTAAGAATAGTGAATTATCTAGTAACTTTAGGATCCTAATCAAAGCTTCTACTGATGAAGATATTTCACAGTCTTTACAGGTAACCGAGGAAGTGAGCACTGCTGTCTCTACAACCAGCTCTCTTGCCCTCCCAGTATCTAAAAACAAGCCAGTTGCCTCAAAATCTTTTCTAAAATCTTTTATGACTAGTTCCCCACCATTCATTCCTTCTGGGATCCATGATGGAGATTTTATCCTCTGGAGCACCTCAGCAGCCAGGGCTGATGAAGATTTTCTGCCCAGGACAGAAATGCCAACAGCACATATCCCTGCCATATACTCAACTCCAGTTGTTACTACTGGAAATCTTCACCCAAAACATCTGGCAAAGGGTAGCACAATGGTAAATAAGGAACTTTTAGAACCTCATAGACTTTTGGTTGGTCAGATAGATGGAGAATTACATGATATTTCTGGATCAGGCAAAATTGGGACTGCCAGCTCTAGTCTTTTGACTCTTAAAACCAGAACACCAATGATCAGTAATCACGATCAGGAAAATGCAACAGCTAAGCAAAGTGTGGTGAACCAAACACTGGACTCTACAGCAAAACACAATGTCACTGTCACCACCTCAGCCTTCCCTGTCACCTCAGGTTTCCCAGTATTCCACTCCAGTAAACGCAGGCCTGTGTGTCCTTACCCTCCCTTACCTGCTCATGGAACTTTCTATTTCCATACAATACCCAACCCAGCTCCATTCCAATATAAACATTACATACAATATGCCTGCTATGCTGGTTACACGCTGGCCAATGGGGATGTGTACAGCTACTGTCTACAGGACGGGCAGTGGAGTGGTGTCACACCCATGTGTATCGGTAAGCCACTGCTTTTACAGAACTTACTTTGGTAAAGACACAAACTTAAAAAGTCTTTCATGGACTTGAAGAAAAAGCATGTTCTTGTCATGCATATTACAGTTATGTATTACATTACAGTATTGTGGGAATTCCTCTTGATGAATTTTCTATAACAGCAGCTCTGACAACATCCCTGGCTTTAAATATTCGCACTAATACATTAGCACTTGTAACAGATAATTTACAGGTACTTGCACGACACTCCAAGACTAGTGTCGTAATCTAAGGACTCGTTGATTATTTTCCTATAACAATGCACTTCCTTACAATCTATATGTATCTCTCGTATTGACTTACTGCAATGACCTGCCCAGTTTCATTAATATTCTCCTTTAGAAAGCACCTTAAATAGTAGTTGTCATTTTCTTTATCTTTTCACTAGTTGATCAGTGATTTAAAAAATAGTGCAATAAGTGTTCAGAATAATAAATCAGTGTATCATATTACACAATTTAAGGATGTACCAGTCCTTAAAATGCACTCATATGGATGACCTGGCTCAGCTGAACATTGTGATTCTGAAACTGAGAGTGCACAGCACAGAAGCTCATATCTAACAACAAAACCTTCTTTATAGTTCAAAAAGTGTTCTTTTTTTGGATGGAGAATGCTGTATCTACAGCAGCGTCTGGGAGGTTTTTCCAGGATAATCATGACCCAGGTGTTTAACTCCATGCCACATTTAATTCAAGCCTCAGTAGCATCTGAATACGAGTCTGGATTAGTCTCTGGCAGCTGGCATGCACTGCTCTAAACTAAATGAGTGTGCAACCTGTCGCACAACACACGCTCATTTGCACAGATGGAATTTACTATGCCACAGTGCATGGCTTTTTATGTAAATTTTATTTATTTAAGGGCAAAAAAAACCTGCAGGAGGAATTCAGTCAGGTGCAGGTGCAAATGGAATACAATTCTACACTTCATACAAAGTGATGTCAAAGTGATTAAAGTAAAAGAAAATAAAAAGGCCATTCCCAGCAGTCTTACATGATGTGCAGTTATATTTTCAGACTAACATTGTACACAATTGTAACTGCTTTCTTTACCATCCGCCTCACTTTTTTCACCATCCCGACTGCTTGACATTCCCACAGCAGTGAATCTATTACTGTATCCGACGAGTCTGTGCAAACCTTAATGCAGACAAATACATAAATACAGTACCTGCATCTGTCTTAACCTTGATTTTATTCAGTAATCATGTTAAAGCTATTCAGAATCTCTCTAACCTGCTAAATTCACTGTGACTCCGGACTGTACATCAGACCAACCTGGGATTAGGTTATGAATACCCTGGACTATTAATGCTCTGTTTAGCTCATTATCGTACTTCTGAAGCAGGTCTTGTGTACATCTGCTTATTGCTTTGTGCTATTTGAACTAAAAGGACTGCAGACTATCAAACATGTCCTCTGAGCTGCAGATACTGTACATATATATGCTGTATATACATACATCTACTACAGTTGGCTCTCAGTACGCTGTTGTTGTAGCAAGGGAAAAATGAACTGGTTCCGTTTTTGGGATGCATCTCCTCATAAGGTAAATAAATTAGCCTGGACATTGAGCAAAGTATGCTTTGTGGAAATAAATAATTTCAGGAAGTAGAGGACATCTAATCTATCTTTTGAGTTTAAATATGAGGACACTGAGAAAGATTTTTTTTTTCCATGACTGATGAGTATTTAGATAAAAGAAACATAACCCAAAAGACTATATTTTGGAACAGGTGTATTCTAGATGTTACTGGCATTAACCCTGTATATCCGTACCTGCAGGGTTCACTCCGTGCTCTCTGAACAATGGTGGCTGCTCTCAAGTGTGCCAAGTGAATGCGCACAATCACGCTGAGTGTCACTGTGAGCCTGGCTTCCTGCTGCTGGGGGACCAAAGGACATGTCGAGGTCAGAGATACATGCTTGAATATATTTTATTCCAGAACACACTTTATCCTATAGATGCAAAACAATAACTTACCAGCTATGTGGTGGGAAAGTCCAGGACCATGATATGATTATGGGGGAAAAAAACACTAGAAAATCATTATTTATACAAAACAACAAAGGATGTTCAATATGAGTAAGAGTTCTGGGACAGTTTTTATGATTACAGCAGCTATTCTCAGCTACACATCTATGGTATTAAGTGAGATTATCCACTGAAGCAAAAATGAGACTTGGGCATGGACTGGTTTTTTTGTTTTGTTTTGTTTTGTTTTTTGGGAAGTGCAGATTTTTAGGTTATGCATGTAAGACCATCCACAACAGCAGAAAGTAAACTCATAAAGGCTCTGTATGATTTTTTTTGCCTTCTTCATTTGTTTCACTAGCTTCTCAGGCACCAGGGTTCTGGCACTAACTTAACATTTGCTTTAGTATATCTTTATGTATATGTATCTGTTAGCAAACCAGTTGGAACATCTGGATTTACTGCTAAATGCCTTTTAAATTCATGTTCTGTCGCCTTTGAGAGTTTCCCCAAGGCTGTGAATTCTTGTCCCGCAGCAGTGTGTTATTGTAATGAGGGCGAGCCACAGCAGGTATGGGACATTCTTTACTGCAGTCATTCTTAGCTGTTTTTACCATACGCTTAACCCTTATGTTGAACTTATTTCAATGTTTCTCAGTTTCAAATCTGAACCAATATGAGAATTATTATTATACATGCAAATCAGAAGAGGAAAGGTCCTGAGTTTGACTCCTCTCAAGGATTTGAGAAGGTATGGGACACTGGGACATGAATTGCTGGATTAATAAATAGATCATGAAATGAGAGTTAAACCCTTTGTTATTCAACCATTGCTCTAAAATTGGGCACAGATCGGAAATTTCTCTCATCTTTAATAATAATTTCTAAGAAACTAATGACAATGATTTTCTGTTATTCTGTTATACTTCTACTAAAGTATGCATATACAGTAATATTGGTCATTTATAACAAGCAGTACATCCATACCAGAACCCAACTCTGCCATTAGGGAGAAAAAAAAGGACAAATATAAAGTTTCCTGTGTTTGATGCAACAACAAAAAAAAAAACATCCTCTCTGGTTCTCCATATGGTTTGGCATGTAAGAGTGCAGAGCAGTACATTAGAGCAGCTTGTTTCTCACTTATTAAGAGGATCAGGTTTACGTATGCTTGTAAATGATGGAGGAAGGAAATGTGTGACACCAACAACACCCAAGAGTTTTAGTGAGATGAGGGTGTGTGATTTAGTGCAGATTTGCCAAATGAATATTGAAATATCATCATCATGAACATATTTATTTCTTACGCATGCATATTCAGATGTTATGCAAGTGTTACACATGCTGGGTGGAGGCGTGTCTCAATTACGGATGATTCTGAACTTGACCTTGCAATATTAATTTCAGTGTCACTTTCTGAGAGTAGCACTGAAATGTCAAATCAAGTTTATTTGTATAGCGCTTTTAACAACAGAATTGTCGCAAATCAGCTTTACAGAAAAATAAACACTTTAAGCATATGAACTAATTTTATCCAAATAAATTTACTAATCCCTGATGAGCAAGCCTGCGGCGACGGTGGCAAGGAAAAA
>JAOTRR010000001.1:897775-910429 GCA_028570945.1 Gogo arcuatus
GAGATTACACAGCCTGATAATAATCACAATTCATTTTTTATTTCATCGATTCGAACAGTCATAAATTTGTATTGCGATTTATCATCACACGATATATCGTTGCATGCCTAGTTTGTGTGCATTTACGCTGGAAAGGAATTCTTCAAATGCACCATGATTACAAACAAACCCTTTGTATGTGCTAGTGCATCTCTCCATCCATCAACCAATCTAACCCTCCTATTCTTTCATCTGCCCATTCTTCCACCTATCAATTAATCCACCTCTCAATGTGTCTGTACCGAGTGAGAATGCAGCTTTCATCATGGGAAGATGTGCACCCACTCAAAGCTCAAACCTATGGCACGCATAAACAAGGACTGTGAGACTGCAAGTGTGCCATGTGGGACAGGGTCCAAGTGATAATTCACTATTGTTAGCTTGGTGTTAAAAAGTATACAGTATTTTATCAAAGTGCCACTTGGGAATGGCAGCGTGTCCACCAGAGCAACTGTCCGGGGTTTGTGTGTCTGTGTGTGTGTATACACATCTGTACATCCATCCGCTCAAATTTTACCAGGGGAAGGTATGAAATATTCATGTGGGTCTGTTTGTCCCTTCACCAATCCATTTATCCATCCTTGTGCGTGTTTCGTTACAGAGAAGAACCTTGGGAAAGCTTCACTGAGAACACCATGTCCGTGTGTCCGTGTGTGTGTGTGTTTTATACAGCTTGCCTGGCTGTCCGAGGAGTCATCAGTGATCTGAAGTCCAAAATAGTCTTGCTCTGTCAGTTCCAGATGTTTAAACACTGCATCCAATAAGACCTGACCCTGATCCTGCTTCTACAGAGAGAAAAAGCATCATTTTTAGTCACTTGTAGCTGCTGAGAGTTTAAGCTGTAATGACGCAAAACTCCAGGATCAGAGTGGTGAGATACAAAACACTACAATGCATACTAATCTACATTAATTTATGTAAATGTATGTTAATGTGTGCACTTTGGCTCGTTGACCACAACTGGGGGATGGGGGGGGAGGGGGGGGTTAGGGATCCTTCTCCGTTTGCTACTCGGATACAATTAACAGGGTGCAAAAAAAAAGTCTGCTCGATCTGTGTAGCCATAATGATAGAATGAGTCAAATTAGATAATACAACTCAAAAGGGATCATTTCAACATTGGCATGTAAGGCATCAGTGGTGAGCTCAATAAAACGTCTCTCAATCGCTGCATAATCGTCTCGTTTCCTTTATCTGACCTGAGCAGGATTATTTGATATGACCACATCATAGCAGGGGTGGGCAAGATGACTTTAAAAAATAAAAATCACCACAGTATCACAATACTCGAAGACATTTTGACGATACATGACATGTATTACAACATACATGTTTGCTAACAAACTGCAAATATGAAAAACGATTATTAATTCTAATAATAAATAAATAGAAATCATTAAAAAAAGAATCAGCAGGGGATTTTACCATCTATCAGTTTATCATTGCTATTTCAAATAAATTTAAAAAATGATAAAAATCTCCAAAGTTTATTCTGATCAAATTTATCACAATATTAGTATTTAAGTATTTAGTATTTTTAGTTAGTTTCTCCCTTTAGTCTGTATTAACGCACTTCACTAGCTAACTATCCTGCCATACGTTATTACATTATCTTCGCTACTTCTTCTTTCAGCCTATTCAATTTCCAGGCAAAGAAAACATGAGACTGAGCAGCACATTTTATCTCCACTTGGTCTGTGAGCTAGCCAGTGAATTTCTATTTGTCTGTCCCTGCACAGTTCCCTCCAAAAGTACTGGAATAGCAAGGCTATACACTGAAGACATTTGGGCTTCAGATCAAAAGATAAACATGAAACAATAGATCAGAATTTCAGCCTTCATTCCCTGATATTTACATCTAAACAACATGGAAAATGGCACCTTTAGTTTGAACCCACCCATTTTTCAGGTCATCAAAAACATACTGGAACATGTGACCGACAGGTGTTTCTTGTTGCCTACGTATGCCGTTAGATTGATTGTTGAAACAATTAATAGCTCTGAATGTGTACTCTTGGTTTGAGTCCTGTGTTTCCTGTGACGACTGCATTTGTTGTTAAATAGAATAGACCAACATGTAGACTAGAGAGCTGTCTGTGGGAGAAATGCAAACCATTGTGAAGCTGAGAAAAGAAGGAAAGTCAAGTCAACCAGAGCCACTGCACAAGCATTGGGCATAGCCAATACAACAATTTGGAAGGTCCTGAAAAAAGAAAGAAACCACTGGTGTACTAACAACCAGACATCAAACAGGTCGGCCAAGGAAAACAACAGCAGTTGATGCTAGAAACATTGTCAGAGCTGTGAAGAAAATCCCAAAACAATAGTCAGTGACAGCACCAACAACCTCCACAGGGCAGGGCTGAAGGTATCGCAATCCACCATTCAAAAAAGGCTTTGAGAGGCCATAAGACCAGATGCAATACATCATCAGTAAGAAGAATCGAAAGACCAGATTGGAATTCACAAAGAAATACAGAGATGATCCACAAGTTCTGGAACCAAGATTAACGTCTACAAAAGTGATGGAAAGGCCAAACTGTGGAGAAAGAAAAGATCCACTCATGATCCAAAACATACGAGCTCACTGGCCAATCACGGTGGAGACAGTGTCATGGTTTGGGCTTTAAAGGCTGCTTCTGGAATGGGCTCACTAATCCAGTCTTATAGGGAGGAAGTTCATAATGCAGAAAGACAATGACCCAAACTGCACTGCCAACACAGCAAAGGACTTTAAAAAAAAGTGGAAGGTTTTAGACTGGCCAAGTCAATCCCCAGACTTTAACCCAATTGAGCATGCTTTTCAACTCCTAAAGAGGAGACTGAAGGGAGAAACCCCCCAAAATAAACAAGACCTGAAAGAAGCTGTGGCCTGGAAGGGCATCACAAAAGAAGAATGCAACAGTTTGGTGATGGCAGTGGGTCTCTGGCTTGATACAGTTATTGTAAGCAAATGATATGGAACCAAATATTAAGTGTTATTTACTTTAAAACTGTTTGTTCAGCTCAGAATTGGGTGGTCTGCCACCAAAGGTCCCATGTTCTAAGTTGTTCACCACATCTAGACGTAAATATGAGGAAATGAAAGCTGATATTCTGATCAATCATCTCATGCATCTTCTGATCTCAAACCCAAATGTCTTCAGTGTATAGCAAAAACAAAAGAACCGGTCTTGCCGTTCCAATACTTTCAGAGGGGAATGAACGTTAGAAACGTTCATATTGCTGTGTGTGGTTGTTTTTTGTTTTTGTTTTTTTAACTTACATTAGCTCTGAATTCTTGTACCGTGTTGTCCAGCAGCAAAACGTTACACACCACCTGTGAGCTCGGTCTGCCTCGTGCCACTTCAGACTCTCCCACATCGGAGCTTCGGCCAGCAGGCAACCGGAAGCGTGCGGTCATTACTGTCCCCACACCGTCTGCGAAAGACATAGAAGAAAGAAAATAGGCTAGTTAATAAGAGAGTGTTTATACCACAACGCTGTTGAATTCTCTAATCTGATTGGTCAGAAGTGTGTTCATTTTGCAGAATAGCAACAGTGCAGCTACATCTCAGGTTTGCATTAATGCACTCGTTTTAACATTGTTTCCATACTAACAGCGCATTCACGGGTAGAGGTTTACACAATCTAAGCCTAATAAGGAACAGATAAAAAAAAACATTATAACAAAGAAAAAAAAAAAGTCATTTTTTCCTCATTTTTAATCAGTGTTATGGTGAGGTTTTTAATAAGAAGACATTTATTTAACATTTATGGAAGGAGTCTCCAGTCTCAGCCCTTCGTAACAGTCAGATTTCCACCACAGGAAAATTTTTATGACTTTAAGACAGAGGACACTGTGCTTTCAGGTTTAACTTCAAGAGAAGAAAAAGAAAAGGATAATGCAAGTGATAACAGGAACTAACTCTTTTTGTGGATGTTTCACGAGTATGCTGTGTCATTCTTTAAAAGGGGACATATTATGAAAAACTCACCTTTTCAGTTCTTGTGCACATACATTTGGGTATCTGGGGCCGACCAGCCCAGAAACCCTGAAATACGACAACCCAGTCAGTTTCTTTTGAGCTGCCTATTTCAGAAAACACGTGCCGTTCAGATTTGTCTCCTCCTTCTATGTCACAAGCGGAGCTCATTAGAATTATCCCGCCCCTCATCTGAGTATCCACTCATGGCTTGAGAAGTGCCTTCGTGAATGAATATTCATGAGGAAAGTGCTACCTGATTGGCTGGCGGAAGAGGGGGGTGGGGTGAGCAGTGGCTCATTATCATTTAAAGGAACAGGCTGTTCCTCAACTCGGCCGTTCTGAACAGGGCTGTTTAGACAGAGTGAGAAGGGAGCTGTGGGGCTTTATCCTTGTGGTATTTTGACCAAAGCATGTTACAGACATTTCATTAAGATCTCAGGGAACTGTGTCAACTTGTGGAAAAGGGGTATAATATGCCACCTTTAATAACTTAAAAATTGAAAGCGTTGTCATATTGTCATAGTATAAGAAGAATACAACACTTGAGGACTTGTGGGGGGAAATAATCAATGTCTGGGTGCTCGTTGTTGATTATTTGATTGTAACAGCATGTTAAAAAATAATTGTAGCCTCACAATGCTGTAATATTAACACACAATCCTAAAGCTGTCCTCAATTTGGGTAAGCATTAGTCTTAGCAGACACACCGTGTTCCCTCGTTGTTCTACAGAGTATTTGGAGGTAAGACAGGCTGCATACTGTATTTCTGCTATTCATTTTGACAAGGCTGAGACCATCACCGCAGGGCGAAACTGAGATGAGCTTTTGCCGTGACATCATCACGTTAGACTGCAATCCTACACATTCTCACAGTGCACAGAAATGCTCGGGTTTCTCTGAAAACGCTCTCATCTTCTGTATTTTCAACACTGAATCATATGTGGGTATGCACATTTCCATAACAGTGAGCCATTTGTGCTATAGTAAACTTATCTACTGGACTATTTATTTTCTATTAACATTAGCGATGTAGAAAGGTATCAAAAAGCTATTATCACCATCTGTACAACTCATTAAAATCTTTAGGGCACCATTTTTACAACCAGGCACCCGTTCTAAACATAATACATTTGTTTTATTCATTCATCTGTAGTAATTGCTTTATTCTGATCAGGGCTGATGTAGATCCAAAGCCAATTCAAAGAACATTATATCTGGGTGTATTACTTTATGAGTTACCAACATTAAAACTACACTTAAAACTATAATTATAATAGCTCTATTAACAGATAAAAATGTACATTTTCCAGGTTTAAAGAGTCAATACAAAATTTTAAATATTGAATCAGCTGTTTCAAATCAGTTTGCAATTGTTTAAAAAAAGATTATACACATCTCGTGACCTAATTTATCATGATATCGATACTGCCCGCCCTGCTAAAGCATGAAAGTGAAACAATCAACTGGATTTAATGGAAACTAATTATAATCTAATTATAAAGGCAGAGCGCACAACACAGAGAAAACGGGTTTAATGATAATCAGTTCTATTAGCTTAAAGAAATGTCCTAAGTAATTAATAATCATATTTATGAATTATACAACCTTTGCAACAGAACAAAAAGGAATTAACGATAACTAACAGCCATTTAAAGGTATGCTCAGGATCATTATCTGGCTGGAAGCTCCAGCTGCAACCAAGTGTTAAATTTGTGGCTGATGTCTTGAAGTGTCGCTCCAGTATTTCTAGATAATCCTGTCTCTTCATAATGCCATCTGGTTTCGGAAGTGGACCAGTCCCTTTTCCAGCAAAACATCCCAGAACCTGATGCTGCCACCACCATGTTTCATAGCCAGGATGGTGTTCTTTGGATTAAAGCCTCACCCTTTTCCCTCTGTCCATAGTGTTGATTATTACGGCCAAACAGTTCATTTTTTTTCTGCTGACTAGAGAATACTAGTGGTGATCACCTGAAAACATTGTTTAGCTTTTTTATGCCGGTCTTAGAGTAAAGAGCTCCTTCCTTGTATGACAGTCTTTCAGGCCAGACTCTCTTAATGGTGAAGTCAGGTCTAGTCTGTATAAGAAAGGTTACTTTTTTGCCTTGGAGGTGAATATATTTATTACTAATTGTAAAATCACTAAATAAGGTCTCTTCATAGGCAGGCACATTTTTGCACCTAACTTGTACCTCACACAACCCAGTGTTAATCAGCAGTGTGGGAAAGTTAGCTGAAAAATATTCTGAATAGGTCTACGATGGAGACATGATCACTTTAAACAATCATCTCATGTAGGGTAAGTGAAGAGCTTCCAAATGCGATCAACATTTCTGCATCAAAACAAAAAGCCATTTGGGTTTAACAGCTTAAAAACCATTATATTATGGGTACATCTTCAGAAATGGTAACCATCAGCTTTAAAACCAACACAGTGTGTGATCGAGTCTGTGAAGTCAATCACAGACAAAAGAAAGCAAGACGTTACAGATAAAATTACACAACCCATAGCACATTATTGTAATGAAACGCGAGGCGTTTAAAAGATTAATTGAGGCACTGAAGTGCAGTTACTCCATCCCCAAGCGTTCTACAATCTCAGAAGCCCTCATTTGTATGCACAGCAATCCTCAGGACCAAGTTCTAACCCAGAAAAGAAGCTCGACAGCAGTGATGGCAGACAATCAGTCAGCGTCCATTTCATCACCAAAGATGAGAGAAAGTCAAGAAAATATTGGACAAGAACCTGGAAATTTTCTGCAACGGGAACCTTCAGGACTGTTTATAGCTGTTATAAGATAAGTGACAATAGGAATTAACATGTTTTGCAGCCGTTCAACAATTTTAAATGTAACTATAACCAGATAAAAATGTACGTGTCTATCTAGGCCTGTGTCTGGTGAAGGTTATGTTACTTGTAATTGGTTACTTATATTATGCTTGAATCTAGAACCCTGATGGGATCTTCTGGGAAAAAGTTAAGGTTTTATACAGAACCTCAGTGTTTACAGATTAAAGAGGATTACAAGTATAATCCTTTAAAGGAGAGAAAACCATAAAAAACTATCCATAAAAAAAAATACCACTAAGAAACCCCTCTCTCAGGAAAGCTTCAAGAAACCTTCCAAGAATCATCAAGAAAAAGCAAGAAGTTAGTTCTGCGCACAAGTCTCCTTCTGGGAATGTGGGCCTGATGCATTCTCAGCACGCATACAGTGAGCAAAGGTCAGCAGCATGTTCTCAACCTGGTCGCAAATAACTTACCAGAGACTCTTTCAAAGCTGTTGAGCACAGTGCCAACAAGTCAGCATTAGTTTTTCATTAACGCACTCCCAGCATGCTTTCAGGACAGGAGAAAGGGCAGTTATCTAGAGTCACAGACACCATCAATGGCTCTACCAAGACTCATGCTTTACGTCATGCTATTTCATCCTCGTAATTAGAAAAAAATGCTAGTTGGGCTGAAATTTTGGGTAATAATATTGCTGCCCAGCACTGAAATGGCACTGTTTTGAAGTATAGGAGTGACACTGGAGGTGGTCTCATTTCCAGGGTTATGCCATGGTTCAAATCAAAACTAGGCATGTGCAAAAAAAAAAAAAAAAAAAAAAAAATCATCCATGATATTATTAACATGGACACTTCAAATTACCTTCACTACCCCCTGCAATACCCTCACTACCCCTGAATACCCTCACTAGGGCTTGGGGATATTGGGGGGGGGGGGTGGTTCTCGCTTACGATTATAAATAAACTGTGCAATTTCCCAAGTTTTTCATTTATTAGAGTAGATTTTGGAGAACATACAAGTGCAAAATTAGTAACAGCACCATCTACAGCAAATAGTTCTATAAAGAATATTTAAAGAAATAGATGTTAAAAAAAACTTGCTGAGCCCTTCTTTCTTGACAGATTAATTAGGGACCATGTCTTTCGTAGGGTATTCTTCTCAAATCTGAGTTCCTTCCCCGTTTACAGACTAAAACTTCTTACCTTTAAATGAGTTATATTGTATATACACACGTATTAGCTTTAGATTAATCAACATACAGACAGATTCTTTTGCTAAATTTAAAACACTGAGTATACAGCTCATTGTTTGTGAAAGAAAATATACATCACTCATTTGCTGCCTAGCTTGTCGCTAACAAAACATGAACATGGGAGCGTCAATTTTCCCACTTCATTTGTTGAACGTGACGAGGTCGAAAATGACATAATTCTGTCTGGCGAAAAATCGATTAGGATGTAATGCAGCATTTTTTTTTTAATCTAAGCGTGCTGTGTTTGGCAGTAGCGCAGGCTATAGGAAGTGTTTATCTGGTTAAGAAGATTGTGTTTTTCCCTGGTATTGGTTGAAACTTTTAAATAACGTTTGTGGATGCTTTACTTAAAAATTTAAATATGCCTGTCCAATCTAGATTAGAGCGTTTTGAAAACGGCATTAAAACCAATTAGCCGAATTAAGCATGAAAATCGGCCAGCACTAACCCTCGTTACCCCTCCAATACCCCCAGCAAGAGACAAAGGAACAGCACAACCTACGAACTGAGAATTTCCTCAGTTCGATGCAAATTAAATACAGTGAAATGTGACAAATGCGTGGTCCGATGTTTCTGTAATTCCCCACTGACAACTACAGTACTAGGCTACTGCTTGATGCACAAAAATGGAAGGAAACCTTATGGCTAGCTGTGGTTTCCTCTTATCTTGTCATATACAACCAGTCATTAAAAGTGTAAAAAGGTATTACAAAGAAATATAAAGGCTAGAAAGCGGTAGCAGAGATGGTCGATGCCTCATCTAGCATTGGTTATGAAGCTCGCTAATCATACTAGCCAGCCTGCTCTTCCATCCTAGAGACATGCTAAGCGAAAAAGGCTGAGAAATTAGCTATGCGTTCTGTTCAAACGAAGAGAACAAACGGAATGACTGCAATAATAGATACAAGTAAACGTGTAGTTTTGTACTGAAATGCTGAACCCCATGACAAAAAGGTTAGGCGATTATTGTAAATATTGTGACATGCCTAATTAAAGCTTGTTAATACCACGTTCATTTAATGACTGCTTGTATAAGAGGATAAAAGGAAACCTGGATAGCGTGAATACATATTTATACTTTTATATTTCTGCTTTTAATTTGCTTTAAAAAAAAAAAATTTCAAAGCAAATGCTGTCAAATCTCTCACTATTGATATGCTGCCATCTTGGATTTCTGCCCTATTGGAACTTGGACAAGATGCTCTTTTCTCTCCAGTCATAAGTATTGGAATCTAAAACGGATTTCAAATACTTATTATATAAGCTGCACTCACAAATTCTGTGTCTTTAACAGACCGACCGTGAACTTTCCTCCGATTTTAAGTCTTCGAGTTCACGCGTTTGAAAACGTGCCTCTCCTGAGCCAATGCTGATACGATTAATAAATAACACGATGTAGCAGTAGCACAGCGACGACTGATGATTATTTTAATCTGTCCTAATATGACCCTGTGTGTCTAATGCTAATTTGTGACAGGTAGTAATCACGCCACTGTTAGATTATAAGCTCACCGTGTGTGTGCATGCGCGTATGTATGTATGTATGTGCGTAAAAATCCCCCAGGTGCCATAAGAAGCCACACACAGATCCTGCAATCCTCAGGGACCCGGGATGGGTACACACTCCAAATGACTGTACCATGAGTCCTCCAACCCCTCCTTATTCCCTTTACTAGCTTTTCTCTGAATGAAGCAAAGAAAGGGCACACCCAAGATTAAAAAAAAAAAAAAAAATAGATATTATGATGGACACAGTCACACTCATTCCAGCTGGACCATTTGTGTCATCAGTGATCCCTTTATCCAGAATATATCATAGTGGACTTTTCCATCGAAGCAGGTCTCTGTGCGCACACACACCTACCTTCTTAACAATAGGTAGCTCACAGCAGCATTGGTTACTTCCTGCCTGCCCTACAGCAACCGAGGGCCAAATAACGGCACAATATTTTGGCTGAAATATCAATTTGCTCAAATGCAGGCAAATATGTTAATATGTTTACATCTCCGCTTTGGACTCTAGTCTTCCCAAATGAGGAAATGAACAGGGCAGGTGCTGCAGAAGAGTGCGCACCTAGACAGAGGAGCTGAGCGAGGTGATGTCATCCATTCAGCTGAAAGAGGCGTGCATGTCCAATAATCCACCTCCAGTGTTCATACAAGTCCAACTGGACACTAATGATCTCTAAGAGTCCATATAAGGATATTTCCACCTTGGGGATATTTACATATGTCCTGTTGGATGTGTTGGCATGCAAGAAGGTACAGTGTTACATAATGTACATACAGACTGAGTAAATCTGCTGTTGGCCAGTAACACAGGACTGAGGTAAGAATCATTTCAGATGATGTAATGTGGCATACGTGCATGCATCATGCAGAAAGACAAGAAAGCAGGCTGAGAGAGAGAGAGAGAGAGAGAGAGTGAGAGAGAGAGAGAGACTGCAGGTGCACCTTGCAACCGAGCAATTCTGGAAGAAACGGAGCTGCACCGGTTGTGCAGTGCAATCCGAGAACCTGATTCATGCAACATGACTGAAAAACCGGATTCATTCAAAAACAACCAGAGAATCTGATTCATGCAAAGCAGTGAAAGCAGTGCTCACCGTCATATACAGGTCCGAGAGAGTCCAGATGATGATGATGATGATGATGATGATGTAGCTGTGATGAAAGGAATAAGGAAAGCGGGCGGCAGAGAGAAGGACGAAGCGCCGTTCATCTGCTGCAAAACCGAAAAAGCCCCATTTGCTCTCCTAAAAAGAAGGCCAGCAGCCTACACACACACACACACGCGCGCGCGCGTGCGCACAGCGAAAGACAGAAATAATCCCTCCTGCGTCAAGTCTCTTCTTCACAGAAATTCACGCCGACATGTTTGTTACTCCTCGCCACATTATGCTAATGTGAATTTTCTCACCCAAACCCTCTGGCCGCTGTACGGACACACACATGGCTGAGCTGCAGCGGCGCTAACATGGCGCAAACGCCCCGCGCGCGCGCGCACCCACACGTTGACAGCGGAGCAGGCGGGGCTTGAAGCGGGGGCGGGGTTTCCACGAATAAGACAGCTAACAGTCTAAATAAATAAATAAATTAATAAATTAATTATTTAGGCAAATGACACATGTACTCAACTATATGCAAAAAAAATGCCATTTATAAAAACATTTTTAAAAAAATGGAGTTTCCGTTCTAAAATCTGATTGGCTGAGCCGCGTTCGAGCGCACCTGTAACCGCATCACAGTAACCGCATTCTGTATTAATACGCCAGATTTTTAAACCAGTAAATGCGTTACGGTTACAGTGAAGAGATTCCTGTGTTCTGTTCACGGACTACATTGCGTGGTGGAAGAATTGTGTATTGCGAATATTATTAATAATGAATGAATTCACTTCTTTTTTGAACACTGGATTTTTTTTATGTTGTTTTTAAGGAAGTTGTATAAAAGCGATATGCCTCTGAAGGATGTGTGTTACAGTGGTTTTATCACGAGTAAGTGGGTTTAACCACACACACACACACACACACAAAATCACCATACCCTGGATAATAACGCACACTCTCGAGAGGCTCATTGCTTAAGGTACACTATGTAGGATTTAGTGGCATCTAGTGGTGAGGTTGCAGATTGCAACCAACTGAATAGCCCTCCCTCCATCACCCCCTTTCCAAAAGTGTATTATAACCATCAGGTGTAATAACATATGCAGAGCCATACCAGCGCATGCGCGGCCACTTTATTATTTATTATTGATTGATTGATTGATTGATTGATTTTGGTTTATCTTAGCTAATGTTAGGCTCATTGACATTTCGATCATTTGAGGTGTGTTTCTGATGTGATAGAAGACTTTAAAGAAACCAACGCTAGTGTCATAAACACTTTTGAATCTTCTACGGTTATCTTCTGAAAACTAAAATCCTGGTATGTGGTTGGTAGGTGGTTTGCCTGGGCTTTACGCGTACACTTACACTACATGTGCAGGAATAAAACTTCAAACTGTGAGTGGAATATAATTTCATTGGAACCACCAAAACAATTACACAAGCAAGAATATAACTTCACTGACATTTACTCTTCTTTCTTCTTCTTCTTCCTTCTGGCGCTGGATTCAAGCTGCCACTTGTAAAAACACGAAAAGCAAAATGCATTCTCTAGAGCCAGTGTTTAGTTTGTCCGTTCTGGGCTACTGTAGAAACATGGCGGGGCAACATGGCGGGGCAACATGGCAAACATGGCAGGCTTCGTGGAAGAAGACCCGCTCCCTTTGTAGATACGAAGGGTTCATTCTAAGCTTACAAAAACACACCTATTCATAGTTACAGGTGATTATACACTAATTAACACATAATTATGAATACTATATTCCATTTCTGCTAGTAGATCCCCCTAAATCCTACAAAGTGCACCTTTAAGGTACACCACAGATTTCCCTAATCACCATGTTGAAATACTGTGTAGTACGGTGGTATAAGGGCTTATACTTAATCTCTGTCTTTCTCAGACATATACAGCTCTGGAAAAAATTAAGAGACCACTTTCGGTTTTTTCTTAAATCAGCATCTCTATGTCTGGCAGCCATTTCATTCCAGTGTCTG
>JAOTRR010000001.1:1011736-1019236 GCA_028570945.1 Gogo arcuatus
ACACACACACACACACACACACACACACACACACACACACACACACAAAAAACAGGTTTTGTGATTTGCACTTTGTGATACATGGATGGATAGATACATGGATGAAAACCAGTAACTGAAATGTTTATGACTTTGATCTTCTATGCACATGGACACACACTTAGAGATATCAAGCTCAATTAAGACTCTGTTTGTAAATGTGTGTGAGTGTGTGGTAGGGGGGTGGGCACATATTATGTCCTCTGTGGGATGCAATGAGTGTGTGCACATTTCTAAATGCATAAAACCCACGATATAGCTCAACATATTATCACACAGGTATGATTACTATGATTAAAGGAATACTTGAACCCGTGATTTCTTGCCGTTTATTACTTCAAAGATTCGACGCGTGTATCAAGTAAATCTGTCTCTTACACTTTACGTGACCCTGAAGTCTAACCACAACAGGTTTATAAAAAGCCAAGGGCGACAGCTGGCTGACCTATTGATTTACACAATCGATATCGTAATAACAATGCACCAAAAAAAGGAAAAAAACAGTATCATCCAAACAAGATGTCAGCGCGCGCTTAACCCCCTGCTTTGATCACAAACATTTTGATTAGTAATAGGATGCGATATCCATCTCGGCGCGCGCTGATCCGGTCCGGTCATTGCACTGCACTGTGCAACGCCACCTACAATATTTTGTTTGACACGCGCCCGGCACTGACTGATGCGCACGCCTTGCGAGGACTTTCACTTATTCACTTATTTGCCTCCTTGACCAAGAAAATCATCTTCACTTTTGATGATTGACAAGTGTTCGGGAAAAATCACAAAATACACGCACGCGTGTACAATCAGGAGAAGAAAACGAGGTCGTTTCTCCTCTCGCACCCATAACTGGGCGCGTGCAGGAATCCAAAATCAGCACAGGACGATCATGCACAACCGAATATAATATTCCGTATATTGGTTTTGCAAATTGCTAGCTATTTCTCTCTCTCTCTCTCTCTCACACACACACACAGAGTAACGCACGTTCGTCTTGCATAATCAAAAATAAAGACATACGAGATGTGTGTGTGTGTGTGTGTGTGTGTGTGTGTGAGATATATATATAAAACGTGCGTAGGGGGGAGGGGGCATGTTTCATTTATATTGCCATGTCCGATTTCCACAAATTTACACAGATTGGATTATGGGTCGCCTGGCTTCTGAATCTCATCCCACACCCTGATTGGATCTGATAGCACCAGCAGCACCGTCCAGATGCTCTCTTGGGGCAAACTATCTCTCTCACACACGCGCACACACACACAGAGAGAGGGTCCATATCTAATACTCTAGACAACTGAGGAATTACATTGCCTAAGTCATGTGCATCTGGCTCTTTAATTTGATTGTGTGTGTGCGTGTAGATGTGTGTCTCAGATAACTCAATAACCGAATTAACACGTACATTCCATTTAGGTCAAAAGGAAAGAAAAATAATAGTAAAAGCTTTGAGAAACTGAGCGGCTACAACCTGAAGAGCTTACATTATAGATCTGCTAAGATAGGCGTCTTGTAAGGAATAAAACACTCCTGAAAAGGATTATTTTTCGAAAATGTGTTTTATACCGCTTATACCACAGCGATTCGCCACCGATTACAGTTTGATTACAAGTTACATTTAAAGTTATGGAATGTCAACAAGAGGTACACTTATAACATATAACAGCTATAAACAGTTGTACCCTCACCAGGTTGTCTTTTTTTTTTCCTCTCTTGAAATAAATTTTTTTTTTTTAAAACGCAGTTACTGCGAAACTAGAAAGCACAAACTCCTCTGTCCAAACAAACACTAATGGTCTAATGGTAACATTAAGCAATCTACACCAAAATACATTGTTTTTATTGCTCTAATGCGATGTCTGTTTCTAATCAGTGAACACGGGTGAAGTTTCACACAGATGGCACAGAAATGAAACTGCCAGCTCGCTATTACCCAGACGACCTTTTGGTCCCCTGTTCCCATAGTAACCATCTCTCACTTGCCAACATTGGTGATCATTTCCCTCCTGTACACACACGTCTAATACGAGCGCTCGGATGTTCCTTTCTTAACCCTTATGTTCTTTTCATAACATTTCCTTGACATAATGACTGTATATCATTTTTAAAACGATTTTTTTCTTCTCTTTCAGGCTCGAACAGATCACATGATCCATATCAATTAACTTTCACATAGTATTTCTATTCGTGGCCATGTTTTGCGACGGATCTTAATGCACCCTTTCTCCTCTCTAATTAGTTTATCTGTATCCTTCTTGCAGCTCACACTCCTGATAACAGTTTCCTGGGCTTCGTGGTGGAGCAGCACCTGAACGCCAGCGACATCAAACACATCGATGACATCAAGCGCCAGAACCAATCACTCGTCTACGGGAAGGTCGACAACTTCTGGAAGGTACGTTCCTTCGATTTATAGAATGATAACAATAAATAAGTCTTTGCAACTTTCTTTGGTCAAGTCACATAATCTCGATTGGAATATTCGCTCGATTTTATTTCCGTTTGCTCAGTAGAATAGATTTATGCAAATTAGTTATGATGTAATGATGTCTTAGAGCAGTCTTATAGCAGGGGTTCCAAAGAAAACAGGGACATGAGAGAAACTCACAATCTCCTTTTTTACGAAGTAGTTTAAATTATTATTAATATTATTATTAGAAAGATTGTGTTTCAGGAAAACTCTACTCTGAAACACGTGAGATGTTTATATTAAATGTTTGCGATTAATGATTCTGGTACTGATTTGTTGGTTGGTGCGGTATTTTTCTTATTCCTGTGAGAGGTTAGTGGTTGTGTATCGTGCTGATGTCACAGGAGAAATATTGCTAATGCTGTGAAAATATTCAGCATTCAAACAGCAGGTTTTGGTCAAGATAATGTTGTGGTCAGCTTCTGTTTCCAGAGCGACGTTCAACATCATGACTCGTATTAATGAGAAATATTCTGGACCTCAGTGTAGAACGCAGTGCATCTATACGTCAGGTTGTGGCTCAGCTAGTTAGCGATATACATTTTGGAGAGTCATTTTAGTAACCAAAATGGGTTATTTTTTCCCCAACAAACATTTCTTCTCATTCTCGTTAGCCAAAGGCCATTTGCTGAGAATTCCATATGTGTTATAAGAATACGTCAGTTATTTAGGCTTTTCTTGCATGCTGTAACCGAAACACAATAAAACCGTCGTCTTTCTTTTATATTGACGTCTGTCTTAGAAACTTGAAAACAACACCACGGAAAAGTGATTTCTTCAACTCAGTGGTTCCACCACGTTGCATCCAAACGGCATCCGGTTTCTCTTTCACACATTTCTCCATTGTGAGCTCATGCCTGGTGTTGCCATTAAGACCCACAGCTCTCTGTTTAAGAGTGTGTGGGACGGTGGCCACTCGGAGATTTGGCTTTTGGCGTTCGCATGGAAAACGTACAGGGCGATCCAACCGCTTCAGAGTCCTGTTAAAATTCCAACCTTGAACCTACAAAGCTAAAGCAAAAAAAACAAAAAACCTCATATTTATTATTCAAGAACATATTTGCTAAAGGTGAACCAGAGCTGTTTTAGAAAGCTTTGTTGTCCGAGTTGATCTGAAGATCCTGTTTGATTTCTTCAACTCTCCCTAAAAGACACACTCTAATCCTGCCGTAGCAAATGATTAACTAATGATTAAGCTGAATGGACGTTGCGTTTATTCGTTTGATAGATAGTACTGGCACCCTTGAAGAGGACGGGCAAATATTATGATATAAACTAGATGTTTCTGGACTTCCTGATCTCAAATCTTTAGAGAAAACCAAATCTAAGCAGCTTCTCTATGGAGCATTGGGTCACGTGGTCACTTTCCAACCTTCCTTAGAGGCTTGGTGCTATAATATTTATTTATTTTTATTTTTGGGGGGGCGGGGGGGGGGAGAGTGTTATATCTTTTAAAATAATATCTTTTGTGAGGAGAGAACACTTATTATTGTCCTCTGTAACAACGAGTGATCTCATTACAGTGATTCCAGTACGTTATACAGCAGCGTACAAAGCTATGTGTCGTTACGGACACATCATTTATTATTATAATATCAACGCACTTGCAAGCACATGTAGTTAGCTCAAATAAATGAAGGGTACTGAGGTCAAATGGTGGCAATTTGATTAACTCTTTGAGTCTCTTGTTGTAGAGCATCTACTTTGTCTGTAAAGCAGCAAGCAATGAGTTTATTTCATTATATGCTTGTAAACGTTGCATGTACCATAGAAACTTACAAGAGTTAGTGAATTATTGATGGAAATATAAATTATTGCCCAACAATCCAGCCGTCACTCAGCGGTTTATGAAACATTGTAGTCTTCCGTGACTTAAAGTAGATAGGAGGTTATTCGCGCCACTGTGTGATGTGATGTGGGATGTATGACGCACTATAAATGGTATCAGAATAAGCACTAGAGCTGAACTATAACAAAAAAGGTTATAAGTGAATGTATTTTTAAAATAAACTTTTAAAAGGTCATCTCACACACACACACACACACACACACACACACACACACTTGTCTGAGCTGTGATAATTCCAATGACCTCTTTTTCTCTATATATGACACTGAAACACACCTTATATAGCTCTATAGGAAGTGTGAGTGGAGGGCGGAGCAAGGGGGGGCGGTCACGAGGGGCAAAATTGTTAGTAACAACGATAAGGAAATCTGAGAAAATGTGTGTGTGTGTGTGTGTGTAGGTGGTTGTGTGAAACCCTGACTGTTCACTGGCACAGTCATCGGTTTACAAGTGTGTGTGTGTGTGTCGGTCTGGCCAATAACTGTCTTTATTAGCATTTCAAAAGCCTGCAGACATATCCTCTCATCTCTGTCCAGATAACCTGGTACACGCGTGCGCACACACACACACCCTTACACTCTTGCTCTATATGCATCTCATGCTCTCTCCCTGCTGTTTTATGGCTCTATAAAACTGCTTTATTCTCTTTAATTAAAATGCTCTCTTGACATTGGGTTCCTACGCTCTCGCTTCTGTGCACCTCACATCTCTCTTACATACTGCTACACACACACACACACACGAGGGGGCTTTGCTTGAGTTTCTATTTGATGTCAGGATCTGGGTTCTCAGCTCAGCTCGGCTGGGTTTGAACTGCATTTCTAAAGTCTCAAGGTTTCCCACAATGCACACACGTGTTATTTTTGTACATTATATTTCTGACCAGGTATTTGCCAGACTATAAATAATGCAGTGTGAATTTGTGTGTGTGTGAACATGTTCAACCACAGACAGTCGTGTTTGTGTGTTGTGTGTGACCATGTGCTCAGAAGCTTAGTGGTATCCTCAGAAATGATGACTCATATTCTCCAGCTTTTTCTCATCAACTTGATGTGAGGACAATGCTAAATAACCTTCAGCAGCCTGTATAATACGTCCCACACGTAGACACTGGCATCATGCTCAATTCCAGACAACACTTCAGCGTTGCACTGAAGGGGAGTTAATAACATTTATGTTGTACTTTTCTTCATTCATAATGTAGCATAATGAGATCTGATGATATTCTGTACACAGAAAGGGACAGGAAACCGGACACGTTGGCCTCTATCACCACGAATTCGAATTCTGACGATGCTATAGCCATCTGTGGCCAGGAGTCAAGAGGGCAGAATTGGCCGTACTCTCCGTGTAGGAGGGATCGTATGCTCTCTCTCCCTGTCAATCAGAGCGACAATCGCAAATCGGGGGTGTCTGTGAGCTCATGTATGTGGAAGAGGGCAGATAGCGCTTTCCTCCGAGTGTATTGCCCTGCCATGTGACGCAGCATGTCTTGGAGTTACCATGTATTAACTTTCACCCTCCCTGTTGGTAGCTGTTGTATAGTAGGGGGGAACTCGCTGGTGGGTGGGGAAATTATTAGGTGATAATTGATTGTAATCATTTTCAAATTGCTGTGGTATAAAAGGAATAAAATGCTTCAGGACATTCTGTTATTGGAAAATAATCAACTTTAGGATGATAACTGTAACTCGGCCTCGCGTCAGGCCACATCACATCTCCTGTTCTCGAATGTTTTCGTATAACAGCGCACCATGTCACACATTATTTTTTACTGGATTTGCAATTTGGTATTTTCAAGGATTAGCCTGCTAACATAATAGAAACCTCCGTACAGTGTTTGTGTAAGCTAATGCACGTCGCTCATCATGGCACTCCTCATTTTTGGAATTTGTTCAAGTGAAGTCCTTTTCAGGGACCTTCTAAAATATCCACACTGTAGTATTTTATTAATCCGCTTATTAATCAGCTTAATTCGGCTTAGTGTTTTACTGTGCGTTAAAGGTAAAATAAATTGTGTCTGTATTTACATGCTTGATCGTGCTTGTATAATCTTGTAAAATGTACTCACAATCACATGTAAAAATATAGCTGCAAGCAGCAATTAAGGGGGGCCAAGCACTTTCTGTCCCCACAGCTTAGCAACAGTGGAAGAACAGAAGCCATTAGGACCATCAGAGCTCACTCGGTCCCAAGGAGGTACACTAAATTTGAAGGCAAAACATCAACCCATTGCTGAGATATTGTCTCATTTCCTGTTTTCAGTAGCCTTCCCAAGTTGCAAATGAAGTCATTCACCTTGTTGATAAGAGAGGTCAACGGAGAATGGCCAGACTGGTTCGAGCTGACAGGAAGGTCACAGTAACTCAGATAACAACTTTGTACAATTATGGTGAGTAGAAAAGCATCTCAGAATGCACATGTCAAACCTTGAGGCGGATGGGCTACAACAGTCAAAGACCACGTCTGGTTCCGCTTCTGTCAGCCAAGTACAGAAAGCTGAGGCTGCAGTGGGCACAGGTTCACCAAAAGTGGACAGTTGAAGACTGAACAAACGTAGCCATGTCTGATGAATCTTGATCTCTGCTGAGGCACACAGATGGTAGAGTCAGAATCTGGCACCAGCAGCATGAATCCATGGACCCAACCTGCCTTGTGTCAACAGTCCAGGGTGGTGGAGGTGGTGTAATGCTGTGGGAAATGTTTTCTTGGCACACACTGAGCCCATTAATACCAATCAATCATCGCTTGAATGCCACAGCGTATTTGAGTACTGTTGCTGATTGTGTGTCCCTTCATGACCACAATTTACCATCTTCTAATGTCTACTTTCATGTCACAAAGCAAAAGTCGTCTCAAACTAGTTTGATGAACATGACAATGAGTTCATTGTTCTTCAGTGGCCTTCCAAGTCACCGGATCTGAGTTCAATAGAACACCTTTGGAATGTAATAGAACAGGAGATTCACAGCATGAAAGTGCACCTGAAAAATCTGCAGGAATTGTGTGATGTCAGCATGGACCAGAATGTCAAAAGAACGTTTCAAACCTCTTGTGGAATCCATGCCATGAAGAATTGAGGCTGTTTTGAGAGCACGGAGAAGCCCTACCTGCCTGTTTGGTGACTTGGGTAGGAAAT
>JAOTRR010000001.1:1036922-1051993 GCA_028570945.1 Gogo arcuatus
CTTAAAGTGTTTATTTTCTGTAAAGCTGCTTTGCGACAATATCTGTTGTTAAAAGGGTTAGGGTTATACAAATAAACTTGACTTGTAACTATATGAGCGTGTTATGTACACCTATTAAGATGTTGTGCTAACCTTTCTGTGCTGTTCTAGCTCTCAGATGTTCCGTTTTGGACAGCTGTGTACGAGTGTGCTTCTTGTACCCGTTAGTTCAATTTCATTTTTTCTGTTCTACTTTTGATACTTTATCATATCTGTCCATTTGCGTGATCATCTTGCATCTGGCAGGCTTGTAAAGAGGTAGACATCCACCTAGCAAAGAAATCAACACCCTGTAATCACATTTAAGGAAGAAAAATGTCCAGATGAGGCTGGATTCGAATTACAGGAACAGCATGGCAACTGCTCTTTCGTGTGTCGCTCGAGGTGCACACAAGGATCCTGCTGAAGATCAATGAATGCTAAAAATAGTTTTGTGTCCAAGGTACCATCTTGCTCTCTTTCTCTTTCTCTCTTCTTTTTCTTTTCATTTCTCTCCATACCCTCCAGTCTGTGATGCTCCCAGCCACAGGCAAATGAGCGTATAAGAGCAGGTGTGTTTTCACTGCAAGAAGCTTTGTCACGTATATACGCTCAGTAGCTCGGTATTGTTAAGACAGGTGGTGTCCTGTTTAAACATCAAGATCAGCTGCAGCAGATTTGCCACACTTGGGCTAGACACACCCATGAAGAATGCTTCCTCTGACCCAATTTCATATCTTCAGGACTTTTGTTCCTGTTCTTGTTCTACTTTGTCTTCGTCTTCCTCTTCACAGAGCAGGGGTGATATTGGAGACGATGAGAGGTTGCTGTGACACGTTGTGCATTCTGTATGTGTGCGTATGTATTTATTATATGTATGGGAGTGCTTGTGCGTGGGTGAGTGTTTCCCTTCTTTGCAAGAGTCTCTTCAAAGTGTGTGGGTGTATGCAGATAGAGTCCAGTCTCCACTGTGCGCTGTTGATCTACTCGAAACGCTCGTAGTGTCTGGTCTGTCTCACTCGAGGGACCATGTCAATCAGCAGCCTGAGGGAAGAAGCAGACATATAACTGACAACAGTATGCTTAAAAAACATGCTGTAACCTGGTGTATACTGACTTGACAGTTGCATATACAAATGCTGCCAAATAAAGGCAATGAATACTCTTTATTTATGTTACTAATCAATCAAATGTAACTCAATTTATTTACGGTGTTCACTTTTACTTTGGTCTTATATTATGATATGTTATCAATCTGCCAGAACAAACACAACAACTCATTTAAAATGTTCCACCTGCTGTTTCCCACTGGCTCTTTCCATAAGTGTGACTTTTCACTACATAAGGTTATCAGTGGGAACTACTGCACATGGTTTGAGTCTAACTACAGCTGAAGTCATTTGAAAATGTGACTTTGTTTTAGTGGTGTGCAGCAGGACTAGGATCCACCAGGACCCAACAAATAGGTCACAGGAGCAGGTGGTTTTTACGTGCTGGACAAAAACAGGTGACATTCATTAATATGGGGGCGTTGAATGCTTGTGCCATTCGTTCCTCTTCAGTAAATACTTTATCCTAATCATGGCCACTTTAGCGTAAATTACTACCTTGTTATTATTTTTGGGAAATATAACTAAGGAAGGTCAAAATTCCTTCGGTAATGGGTGAGAGTGGTCAGAATTTCTTTCAGGTGCAGGGAGGATTGGTCAGAATTGCTTCAGGAATGGGTGGGATTGATCAGAATTCCTTTGAGAGTGGGTGGGATTGATCAGAATTCCTTCAAGAGTGGGTGGAATTGGTCAGAATTCCTTCAGCAGTGGGCAGAATTGGTCAGAATTCCTTCAGGTGTGGGCAGGATAGGTCAGAATTCCTTTGAGAGTGGGGGGGGTTGGTCAGAATTCCTTCAGGACTGGGCAGAATAAATCAGAATTCCTTTGAGAGTGGATGGGACTGATCAGAATTCCTTCAGGAGTCGGCAGGATAGGTCAGAATTCCTTTGAGAGTGGGTGGAACTGGTCAGAATACCTTCAGGAGTGGGCAGGATAGGTCAGAATTCCTTTGAGAGTGGGTGAGATTGATCAGAATTCCTTTAGGAGTGGGTGGGACTGGGCCCAATTCCTTCATGAGCAGCGAAAGGATTGGTAACAGTTACTTCTGGAGCAGGTGGGATTTGGTAGAATTGCTTCAGGAGCTAGAAGGATTTGTCAGAATTCCTTCCAGAGGAGGCAGGATTGGTTAGAATTCCTTTATGAGTGGGTGGGATTGGTCATAATTCTTTTGGGAGCAGGTGAAATTGGTTAGACAAGGGAATGGGACACTTTGGGAATGGGTGGGAAAGGTGAGATTGGTTAGAATTCCTTCAGGAATAAGCAGGATTGGTTAGAATATCATCAGGGGCAGGTGGGATTGGCCAGATTTCTTTTGGGGGCTGTTAGGATTGGTCAGAAATCTATTGGGAATGGGCAGGATTGGTCAAACTTAATTTAGGAGTGAGTAGGATTGGTCAGAATTCCTTCAGGAGCAGGCTTGAGTGGGATTTTTAAAAAGCAGTCCTGCTCACACCACTACTTTAAAAAAAAAAAAAGTAATAATGTTCCAGTGATTTCTCCCATTAACAGTTAAACATATTTTTGATTGGTTTTTGGTTTGCTTACTTTCTTACTATAGTTATGAGGAAAGGCATGCTAGCTCTCAGTTATAACAAATGCTGGTTTGCATTTATAATAACCTCCACTCTTTTGGGAAGGCTTTCCACTAGATTTTGGGGTGCGGCTGTGGGGATTTGTGTTCATTCAGCCACAAAAGCATTAGTGAGATCAGGCACTGATGTCACATGAGGAGGCCTGGGGTGCAGTCGGCGTTCCAGTTCATCCCAAAGGTGTTCATTGGGGTTGTGATTAAATATAAATAATTGTAATAATGACTGATAACTGCTAATAACAGCATGTATTCTATTAAGACAAATAAGCCTTATACTCAAAACAGATAACTCATCTTGAGTAAACTTCTAGTGCATTTGCATTTGTGACTGTAAGTATGCTCAAAAATCTCACTTGATGCCATAAGCAAGGATGATGAGTCCAATCAGCACACCAATGGCGCCGTCCAAATACCAAACCGTCGGGTTGTGCTTAAACACTTCAGCGCTAATGAGGATGGAGAAACCCATAATTCCACCCACCAATGAGTTAAAACCTGCAGGTAAACAAACAAACAGCACAGTAGTATAGTAGGTGGTACATCACAATGTCTGATTACAGCTTGGATGTCATGTCAAAAAATTTTGCACAAAGTTACCTCTGATTTTTTTCCTTGCTATGCTTGTATTTTAGAAAATACAAGTGTTTGTTATTAGTCTTAGCTTATGAAGAGAGAGTGTCCACCATACAAGTCACTGTGTTAGCTGTTACTATACAAATGATAAGGTGTTATAATGAACATATTAATAATATAAATTTTTATTATCATTTGCCTTGCAGTAGGAACTGCTGTCAGAGCTGCTGTTATATAAAATTAATCAACCAATCAGAATTCAGCAGCACTGGTATAATGCATTTTATTATTTATAGTCTTATTCTAGCTTTTATTTCCCGCATTTGGATCTAATTCTCAGGAAGGACTTGCCATCGACACAGTAAGAGGTGTGCAATGATAGAAGGAAATTTCTCAGCACAGGTGTTAAATTTCACACTCTGCTGCTGAATTTAGGTGCATGTTCGTCAGCTTTTGCAGGTCTGTGAGTCTGTGTTCGCTCTACTGTCACTGTCTGTTAAATCAGTGTTGCTTTAACTTAAAAAGAACTGCCATATGGTGTTGAGCGGGTTAACACAATGGATTAAAAGTGTGAAAACTCCTGCATACGCTGGTATTTTGATTAGCTCGGTAAACATTTTTGGAAATACTGTTTTCTAACATACCCTGCATTTCATGACTGCCTTGGGCATGCCCTGATCGATTTTCCCCAATGACTCGACAGTGCATATAAACTATCCATAGAGATGAAGGGGTTTTTTTCAGTTTGGTAAATTTTATATTTGGAATGAGTCATGTTGGTCTGTTTTGTATATTGTGTTGTCGGGTTTTTCAGGTTACCTGAAATTAAGTTTGACAAAGGCTCTATATAACAATAAAATTATCATTACAACTGTTTTCCACTGGACTAGCTAATTGGCCTGTGAATTAATTTACAGTGCCTTGCATAAGTATTCACCCCCACTTAAACTTTTCTACATTTTGTAATGTTACAGCCTGGAACTGAGATTTCTACAATTTGATTTACACCAGGAGTGTCCAAAGTCCAGCACCAGGTCAAATGCAGCCTGTGGACAGATGTTTATTGACAGATGTATGATCGGTGGCCTGCTGGCCAACACGTTGCATTTTTTCTTTCATCTGCTGGTAGCAGAAGTCTGTGTTAAGTTACCTAAAACGCAAGAGCCTTTTTTTCTTTGAGGACAACCTGCAAATTAATTAATCTGTAGAATGATACGTATTTAGTCATGGATGCAGACAAAAAGTGCAAAGTTAACCGTGAGAAGGGGTGATTTGAAAAGAGTTGGAAACTAGTAAACATGGAAAACCTTACATGAATTCTTGAAAGAGTTTTTCATTGACATGGATTTGCAACCAAGTATTGAAAAGGACAATTTACTTTATGATTAAGTTAGTTTGTCCAATTACTTTTGGTCCCTGAAGACAGATAGATAGATGGTCTTCAGAGCAAAAAAAATTGGCCTTGCTGTGACGATTCTTTCAGATGGGACTGTTTATTGAGATCATATGACACTTTAATTGCACACAGTTGGACTCCACCTGTTCAATTAGATATTGCGTAAAGCACAATATATATACTCCTGACAATGTAAGTTTGGGCAATTAAATAAGGGCAGGGAAGGGGGGCCAACAAATATTCCATCAACCCCGTAATCTTTGTTTTTAAGGACTTCTTCAATATCTGCTCAGATCTCAGACCACTCTGTAATTGGACCTTAACTGAAGAGGCAAGGCGCTTGTTTGGTGAAGCAGTTACTGGAAGAGCCGAGACTTGTCTTACAGTTGATATTAGACAGTGTGAGCATCGACTAACACAATTATACAGTCACTGGCCTCTTTACGAGGAACATCTGTACACCTGCACGTTCGTGCAATTATTCAATTATGTCTCTGTGGTGCAATGCATAGATACAAGTCAAGAGCTCGAATGAAGGGGCAGATGGGCAAATGGACTCCAGCAGCATAAAACCACACTGGGTTCCACTTCTGTCAGCCAAGAACAGAAATCTGAAGCTACAGTGGGCACAGAGACACTGATCTCAGCAGTTGATCAGTGATGAAGTCTGATGAATTTCACTTACTGCTGTAACATGCAGGTGGCACTAGCAGAATTTGGCATCTTGGACCTGTCTTGTCAATAGTTCAAGCTGGTGGTGGTGGTGTAATGGTGTGGAGAATCTTTTCTCCATACACATTCGGCCTCTTATTACTTATCACTACTCTCACATTGTTTGAATACCACAGCTTATTTGAGTATTGGCTTGACACGTTTATGCTTTTTTTTTTTTTATCCCTGCTGCAAGTCCATCTCTTATTCCGTTGCACTGTGTGTTCCGTACAAAAGAGAAATGGGAGGGGCTAGAGGCGCAGATGGAAATGACGCAGTAATTAAAACATACCGTCAGTGATGAGTGCCCTGCTAGTGAGCACTTTACCCAGCATGCACTTTATCACAGCCAGAATTGTGCACACCAGGCCGCTGAGCACCGAAACGCTGTAGAGGAAGTCGTCCTGCAAGAGAGGAAGAGTGGAAGAGAGAGATGAGATGCACAGATGGATGTTGACAGAAGGGGAGAGAGAGAGGTGAAAGATGAGCAATGGAGAGAGAGAAGAGAAAAGCTGCATTTTTAATCTTGGCCAAATCATTAATACTGCATGGCAGCCTTGTAGGCAAGAAATACTGCAGCGCTGCAAGGTTACGGTTATTAAAACACAGCACTTTCTCTCTCTCTCTCTCTCACGCAACATAAACATGCAATATATGTCAACATACCCACACCCCAACAGTGTGATGAATCTACAATATCAGAACACACTTTAATAGTGCCAAGGAAAAGTAATCTAAAAATAAAACCCCAGTGGCGTTTCGCATTTATCCCTCTTACAATGCCGATAAGGTGCTCAATCTTGATCAATAGAGGACCTGCTGTCTACAGAGCCCTGATCTGAATTTTCAAATATTGCCTTTTGCATTTTCCTACTGGTCCAAGCCACAGCTTCAATTGTAAATCATGAGGTCTGACAAATCGGCAGAGAAAGAAAAGGACCCAGAACGTTTGGGCGAATCAATCCATAGTGCCATAATACAGTAATCGTTCAGTGCTGTATTACAGAGCTCAGATTTATAGCACTAGAATGATGTCTTGGTACATTGAGGAAAGAACACAGATGATAAATTAGTGCGCCTTTTGCTGAGGAACCTAAAAGACAAGCTACATTAGATCCTTCATCTTTATCTAGCACTAAAAATGACAGTAAACACCTTGAACGCTGGTAGCTAATGAACAAATGTGTTTCATTCTCTAGACGTGTTTGGAATTGTAATACTGTATATTGCTTAAATCTGTCTAATGCGGCAAGACGTTATGACTTTAAAACAAATATGGGTAGATTATAAAGTAACTTTAAAAAAAGAAAAAAGTAGGGAATGGAAAGTATTAAATGAAAGTCAAAAGTATGAGAAAATTCAAGGATGCACTTCGGAAATAATTCTCATCCTTGTTTCTAAATCAGTAGGTTCTGATAAAAAAAAATGAAGATCAGCAGAAGAGTCAACATCTAAAAGATTCAACATTCAAAAGAAAAACATCATCATTGGACAAAAGCTCCACAATATGCATTCAAAACACACCTCATTTTAACAGCACAGCTTTGCCATTGCGTTGCATAGTATTACTCGAAGGGGACTCTGTATTGCATGTATATTTTGGATGTTTATCTTTTTTATGATATTATTTGTAAGACTGAGCTATACACACTCATGGGCTCTGTTCCATTCTCATAACCCAATCACTGACTTACTGATCATGGTTTCAGTACCATGTCAGTATTCCAGCCCTTCTAGATTCGTTTCCTGCTTATCCCACAGATGCTCGAGATCATTAATAATCAGCAGCGTCATATCATTATACAAACACACACACACACACACACACACAACTTTGCAGGAGTCCAATTCAGCATACACACCCCTGACGGAATATCTGTAGCATTTAGTTACTCGACTAGGTTTAGTCTGTGTGAGTGCGACAGGATGACTGTGTGTATGACGAGATGGTCGTTGGGGAAGAGAAAGAGAGGATGAGCGGGGGATAGACAGATTGTGTTTAAGAAGACTTACAGTGAAGGTGCGTTTGCAAGTGTGTGTGTGAAAGCAAGAGGAAGTGAGAGACAGAAACATGTGTGTAAGAGTGTGTGGGTGAGAAAGTGAGCAAAAGGGATGTGGCGAGGAAGAAAAGGTTGAATGTGTGGATGAATGGATGTGTGTCGGAGTAACAGGGAAAAAAAGGTGAAGAATAAGTTGAAAGTATATAGAGAATAAGAGTTAGACAAAGAGGATGAAAGAGAGAAACTGTGTGTGCGTGCATGCGTGTGTGTGCGTGTGTGTGTGTGTGACATCAGTAGCAGACGAAAGCAGCAGAAAAATTTCAGGTCTATTTTTAACAGGTGCTTGTATGCACCAAATGCAGCTTCACAGGCCAGAGCAGGAGCTCAAGTCCTCTAGAGAGCAGCCGGAGTCCTGATTAAAACATCACCACCACCACCACCCCTCCACACACACACACACATACACACACTTTCATCTCTACTTTCTCTCTCGTTTTCCTTTAGCTGCTTCTGTTCTACTAACTCGGTTACATTACGGCATGGGGTAAATAAAGCACAGCGTCTTTGTGTGTTTGTGGATGTGCACATGTGTGTGAGTTGGAGGTGGGGAATAACAGCTCTCTTCCCTCCTTATGTTGCCAAGCAGCCCAAATTGCCTGGCAACAGAGGAGTGAGCTGATTCGCAGCGTGCACACACCCGTCCCTGGCTTCCCACTTTGCCCTGTGACGTTGTCTCGTCTCACTTCACACCTCAGCTGCGTTCCGTCACTTCTTTCTATCCTGATGTCTAGCAAATCATTTCTATGAAAGTGAATGTTTAAGTGAATTTTTTTTTTTTAACTTTTATTTAAAAAAGATGACGACGATGATGATGATACCCATTTGGATTGAATGATGGGCTGCTGGTTAGCTGAAGGCAGGTCAGAAAGGAAAGATTTCTCCCTTTCATCATTTTTTCTTTATTTCATTAACACTTTCTGGACTGATTAGTGAAGTAACACGACTTGTTTGAATACAAGCAGTCTGATATGAAGCTTGAAAGACCGATAAAGGCCACATTCATTAACATGGGAATGTACAGGTTGCTCATGAGGTTCTGCACAACACATTTACTGCATTCAGTCATCTTCTGTAACTGGTTTAAATGACTAACTACTTTATATTTTGGGAAATAGAACCAACTAAGTGTGTTAGAAAACATTGCATGTTTGTACAATCAAAAATAACAGGTGTGGGAATGGGCTGGATTGTTCAAACTGTTTGTGGGAGTGGGCTTGAGCGCACAAAACAAAACATAACCACGTCAGATTATTTGTAATTATAAACTACAGTCATGTTGCTTATCCAGACCAGCAGAATTTTATTTAATTTGGACCTTGAAGAGGTTCCATTGAAAGGATGTTGCTTTTCGTTTGTGTAATTAATTGATTATTGGATATGGAATACGAAGTTAATTGTTAATGAGATGTACGATGCTGGTTTTTCTCTCTCCCTTACTTTGGTTTGAAATGAGTTTATTATAACCAGATGTGTTTCCAGTATGTACAGTACTCAGACACTCTTTGTCTAGGAGAGCAAGCCTCTGAGATGCCTTGGGTTCCTGGAGGACCTCTGCATACACACATGGATACACACTTCCTGGGACGTTTCCCAAAAAACATAAAGCATTGGATCTAAAGAATTGGATTGATTATGGCTATAAGATGTCCGTCTATAAAGGTCTTACAAAAGAACAATTCAGTGAACATCTCCAAGAAGATCTTGCCAGATGCATGTGTTCTGTCTTGTGTTTGTTTTATGCGCTAAGAGTACTCTGTTTTATATTCTGAGAAAGTGGTTTATTCTATGATCTTGAGAGAATTTCAAAAAACTATTATTAAAGAAAGAAATTGGTCTTAGATTTTTTCTTCATGTCTTCTGGGATACAACACTTCACAATAAAACCTATCCTGAGAAAGATTTTTCCAGAGAATTCCCAAACAACCTTTATTATTTTTTTATTTGAAAACCCCAGTCTAGCCTAGTCTCTGTAACCTTGCCTGAATATGATAAATTCCCAAGCTGTAATGAAGCCAGACATTCATTCATCCATCCATTCATTCATTCATTTTATCGACAAGCTGACAAGGTCAGTTCAGATTTCTCTATCTCTGTATACATTCGAAATCCACTGCAACCCTGACCAGGATAAAAGAGTTAATGATTAATGAATGAATGTTGGGTAGTAGAGCACCCTGGTGTGAATTACCAGGCCATCTTTGCTAAACAGTTGATGCAAAAGGGGCTGGAGTAGTCAGGTATAAGAGGTAGGAAGTTACCAGAATTTGCCAGGAAGGAAGCAACTTGGGCTGCAAAGATGGGCTTTAGAAGGTTCTGGATAAAACCATTGTTGGCCAATTTGGTGCTGAGATGAGACCAAAAGGCATTCTGGTCTACTAAAATACCCCACTGGGTATGATTGTGTATGCTCTGATCTGTCAGGATGGAATAGCACCATGACGTAGCCCTGCCATACTGTATATCCATATTTATGAGGATAACTGGCCATTTCATGGTCGCTGCGGTCAATACAGTTGCGCAGGCCACCTGATTTTTTGAGATCTAGTAAGTGAGGGCCAAGCTCGGAAAACTTCAGCCACATAAACCATAGCCACACAAAATCGTAATTAGAGCCTAATTGGCAAATGGGAACAGGAACACCTATATTAAGCTTCCTAGTGCAAGATTTGAAGGTGTATGAGGGAAGGGTTTCTGGAATAGTTCTTGGCACTGACTGAGAGGCAGGAGCTCATGAGGAGGATGGGGTGGTAATAAAGTAACAAAGTGGCACATCTTTGCAAAGTAACAGCCTGTACCACAACACTGACATTCCTGACCTCAAGCAGGGAGTTTCTGAGCTCTGGGTTTATAAGAATATCAGTTACAATTCTCACATCTTTGCCACTGTTGCGTCTTGCTCCAGTGATCTTGTCCAGGTTCGTCATCAGTACAGAGGGCATAATTAATAGCCTGCGAGACAAATTCAGCTTTGGATCGATAACTGGTTGATAGCCAGTGAAACCGGGGGTTATCCTTTTCCAAGAGCGGTCTCTAATGAACGTTTGGATTACTAGTATGTTCTATGAGCTGGTCCAGCATTATCTAGGCAGCCTGGTAGACACCCAGTTGCTGATGGCACTCTTGGAAGATCACTTGACACCTTGCAGGAGAGAAAAATGAGCATCTAGCAGTTTAATAGCTTCAGCATACAGTGGTGTATGTGTACACGTGGTGCACCTTCACCCTAAGGTAATGGGTTAGCAGTCTGAAAAGAGTCTAGCCAGCAAGACCTCGGCACAAAGGATGCACTAGGGAAAGTGAGGAACAGAGGAGGAGGCAGCATTGCAAACTCCTCATCAATCTTATGTTGCATAAAGGGACTTAGCACCTGGATTTTCATCAATCTCATCAATCTTTCTCTTCCTCAGGCACAGATCAGACTCCTTTCTCAGAAACCCTACTGCCACTCTGTGTATATATAATACAGAACACTGCGCAATGTATGGATAAGATCTACAGCTACAGTCCTCAAGACGTGAATCAGGTGTTTCAGAAGAGAAGTCATTGCTAAACTGCTCTGGACACTGGACACTGAATAGATGAGTTAGCATACCCTGGTAGTGTTCTCATCATGTTAAGGAAGGACAGATACTGGGTTAGAGTACTTTTCCATGGCTGACTTTATCAACAATCAGTGTGATGGTTTGACATGTAAAATACAGGACTCTTCCATGAATCATTTCTTACCACTTCAGGGAGCACTTTGGTGGCGAGAGCATGGATGGCCTTAACCAGGATGGTTAGAGCAGACAGGATAAACACCACCCCCAAAACCACACAAGCTCTGTAGAAAAACACACATTATATTCGCCAAAGTAAGTTAGTTTGACATTGGGACAAAAGATCAAATTATTTTGAGTACTGTCTTCTGTAAACACAGTTAAAGCCTCAGACAGTTACGAAATAGCACCATGGCCACACCAGAACTTTTCTAATGGGGCATGGGTTCAGTAAATGTATTCTATTTTTAAATATGTGTTCTGCAATATGAACCTCTGTACAGTACTATTTTCGTTGCTTATAATTCTCTATTGCAGTGAGAAGTAAAATATGACGGGTGTGCTATTATAGGAAAATAATCAATGACAGGGTTGTGTGATCAGCATGTTTATTTTCCTGAAGCGTTTTGTTACGCAGCAATTTGCCAATGCCATGTTGGCATGTCAGGGGCCAAGTGAGCAAAATTAGCCATGCTAATGGCTGTCTGTCTCCCCTGTCAATCACAGTGAAAATAGCCAATCATAGGCATCTGTGAACTGATGTATGCAGAAAAGGGCAGATAGCGCTTTCCTCTGACTGTGTTATGCTGCCCTGTGATGCCTCATGAGCAGTAGTTTGAAAAGATGTGGTAGCTGGATTCATGTGTCTGGGAGGTAGCACAGGGGAACTGGCTGGTGGGTGGGAATATCACACTTTTTATCTATTTAATGTTGTGAAATAGCAATGACAAGTTAGTTCCTGTTGTCACTTACTTTATAGCAGCACCAGTCACCAGCCGCTCTCTCGAGTTAACCAAAAAAATGCAGTTTGTCATGTTACCAAGAAACCTCTGTCCTGAAGACTTGCCTGAAACTCGATCATCTGTTCTATTAGCCTCATGCTAATGCTGGCCTTTAGGTGTGGTGGTAAAATTGAAGATTCAAGATTATTCTGTGGCAGACAGATTATACCACAACATGTTTATATATGACCTTTACAAAATGATCTATGACTAGCTTGTGTTGTCGGGGTGCTCAAAGCCACGATGGATCGCGTTCCTGCTTATGGTGCTGCTAGTGGAAGTAGATCAACCTGTGGCGACAGCTATAATCCAAACCCTGTGAAGAGTGTAGAATTGAAAACTCTCACTAGATTAATGAACTGTATGTAATCATATGCATATTTACAATATTTTCAGATATAATGCTCCACACCTAGATATGCAGGGCCGCAATGCTTTTGGTGTAAAATGGGAAAATATTGCGGGAAATGTAATGTTAACAACAACAAACCCAAGTGTTGGTACTATTTTGCTAGCACTTATTTACGGGATGCAGGGTTTGGTACCCTTGTGTGCATCAAATCAAAGTGGCGATCCAGGTTAGATGTAACAGCTGAGATCAGTTACGCACTTTCAACTACATCTCCTGGCTCTGATAAGCTGCAGTGTGATGCACCATCCCAGTTCTCTTATTAGAGTTATAAGATTTCTAATGAAAGCAAAACAACTGAGAAACTCTGATGTAGATGTCTGTTCATTATACTTGAGCAATATCACCTGAGCAAGACTGCGGTTAAATTGAATATCTGATATTCAGTATAACTGCACAACTGAGAATGCAATATAATAGATCCCAAAGAAGCCACACTCACCGATAGCGCGTCAGCTAGCTGTTTAGCTAGCGCACATTCTGGTTATAAGTGCTTCCGGTAAAATTGGCATCCCTGCTTCCTTTTCATCTTCATCTGATGATGAGCTTTCATATTTTAATCCGGAGGTTATATTCCTGAAAATTATGGTTTTGATGATCTGATGATGTTGCTAACTCTAGTGTAGTAACCGCTTCGAACTAGGAAGTGGAATTTTATATGCCAAACACAGAGGAGTGGAGCAATATATAAAATGAAACATCCCAGTGCGGTTATATGAAATATTAGTGCTCTTGGAACGACGTTCAACCAATCAGATTAGTGGACCGGAGCTAACTGTTGTATAATGTACCATATTCAGTATTTCACATATTCTAACATGCATCAGGGGCTCCATAATTTAAGAATACTCTGTTCAATGTAAGGTAATTTGCTTTGACGGAACCCAGAAAGATTAAATAATTAGAAATGGCATAATTTAATATTAATATTAAAACCCTACATAGAGCATTAACAAAAGTGGGCTCTTGTTTATCAGTGCTCTTGTTTATTGGCTCTTTTGCTTCAGCACAACTAGTTTAAAAAAAATCAACTCACCATAGAAACCAGGTGGCTTGAATCGATACTCATGTCTCTAGCACCATTAATGATGGAAGCGTGCACATGGCCTTGACAATTAAGGTCAGTACAATACTAATTAAATGTACAGAAAGCAGTTGGCATATGATGAAGAGTTTACAGCTTTCTCTATGTTCTCTTTGATTTCTCTTGGTGCTACTGCAGTAAACATGCTGGGGATGGTTGGGAACACTTTATTACAGAAGATCAGGGTTGTGCTCAGAATTCTGACAGCTTGATTAGGGCTTAAACTGAGATGTTACCCGATACTGAGTTTCTGTTTTAAGGGTCAGGGCTTCAGCTTACAACTTCACATTTAAGTCAGATTTAAATGAGGTGCTGGGGATATTAACATCAACGCTTTTAGACTTGCAGTAAGGCAGTAACTGGCATTACTTAACGCATTAGTCAATATGAACAAATCGTGAACGTCAGCATTAATACACTGTAAGTGACGAACAAAGTAACTAAAGCAATTAAGCCGAATAATCAGCACCTTCATTAACAAATGTTCAAACTATAATGAGTAAAATGAAGCCCGAAATGAACCAAAATGAAAAACACCATAATGAGACTGAAAAGCAAGTTATTTATATATAGGTTTACACCTGGAGACCAGAGTTGAGGAAGTTATCAACATGCTGTAATTTAATTTGTGCTTCTTTTATGTGGATTTATATATAATCATGGATTGATGAAACATTTAACTTTTTGCCACAGGAAAATCTTCAGGAAAGAGGATTGTGTCTTAGTCACATGACAGGCTGCATTATTATTATTATTATTATTATTATTATTATTATTATTATTATTAAGTTCAAGAGAAAAAGAAAAGAAGCTAGCAAGGAAACAACAGTTTATAACTGCCATGATGTACGTGATAACTTGCTTCACAGACGTTCCGCAACACATAACTATAAACATAATCTACAGCCAACTGCAGAAGACTTTGGGATGCTGCTGGTTATTTTCCTATAACTGCATGCCTCGTTGTGGATTATTTCTCACGAATCTGCTTCATCTGGTCAAGTCAGACTCCCCACTTGGCTACAAGTAATTCATTATTCGCCTGTTTGTTAGCACATGATCTAGCTAGCTAAGTAGTCTTATCAGTAGGCTAACATTTACAACTTCCAAATTCCCATTTGTTTTAAAGCAACCACTGATCTAATGTGACCAGTTTGGTCCAATCAACTGAACACTGACTTCTACCTGAAAACATGTTGAGCCGTGCCTTCACTTCATGAAATAATGTAGTATATACTGTACGTAGATTTCAGTTCACATCAGGGTAGGAATAGTGGCAATGGTGCATGGTGCAACCTATTTTATCATGTCATGTGTTATGAGTCATACAGTAACAGAATGGATAACAGCTGGTCCCAGTTAGTGCCAGTAATATACTGTATCTAAGCTCAATAACATGATAGGGGACATAGGATTATGTTTTGCACATGCCAAAAAAAGACTGTGGCAGTAAGATTGGAAATTAAGATGATTTAATGTATGAACATTTATGAACAGGTAAAGTCTTTGGAGATTCTGTACTGATTTACACTCACCGGCCACTTTAATAGGAACTTGTTGTTGATTGTAAGATTCCTGTT
>JAOTRR010000001.1:1067748-1078359 GCA_028570945.1 Gogo arcuatus
TGTCTGCAATGAAATACAAGTCAAAGTCAATTTAGAAATCACTGCTTTCTTTTTTTTATTTGCATTTTATATACCGTCCTAACGTTTTCTGATTTGCAGGTGTAAAATAAAGTGGAATATTTCGGTATATTCTTTGATATGATGATTTCTGCATATGATTTTGATAAATGATTTAAAGAAAAACACCCTACTGTAAAAGTGTGTAGTAACAGGCTGGGAAATGTAGTAATGTAAAATTGCATGTCATCCACAGTAGCCTGTGATCACAGTGATCTTAAAGGGGGCATGCAATACACTTATTACACCTATACAATTATTTTATATTATTCCCTGAGATGCTTTTGTAAAGTTTGCGAGTCCTTTTTTCTCATGCTGTTTTAGTATGGTATGAAAACCCTATAACATAAGACAGGCTGATTTTGCCTCTGTGCCTTTAAATATTAAATATGTAATTAGCTTCACTCCGATTGGCTAATATCTTTAAATGACAACTCTGTCATTCACAACCATGGAATTGTTTTGCTAAGGTTTTCACGTTGCTGTACTTATGATGACATTCAGATGCTTGTGTACATATGAAACAGATATTCCCAAAACTGTATACATTCTGTATGATATTTGCATAGCTTGTGTGCTCTGTCACATCCCTAACATTGGGCAACAGCTACATTAGTGCTTACGGGAGTCACCTCAGTGCATGATGGCTAACAAAATTATCAAAATCACACAACAGGGAATTGCTTATTACTCCAATACTTTGGTCATTTCAGATAATGTAGCCTAGTAAACTATGTATGTAAATATATATATGTGTGTGTGTGTGTGTGTGTGTGTGTGTGTGTGTGTGTGTGTGTTTGTTTTATCTCAAATTAGCATCATGGAAAGAATGTTAACTTTAGCTGACTGGCTCATGTTACCTGAGGGCATTGAGTGATCATGCAAGTGAACTAAAGTTCAATCCAAAAGGAGAAATCTATTCCAATATCCAATACAGCGTTCAACATTTGATGTTTTGGAAATTTTAGATGTTTTAATTACGGTTTGCAGACTGGCGGTCGACTCTAACAGAGTTGTCACGGCTCCATCTTCTTAATTCAGATTGCTATGGGTGGTTATATGTTAATGTTGGGGGCAGCCATGGCCTGAAGGCTAGAGAAGCAGCCTTGGGCCTGAAGGATCACCAGTTCAATTCCCAGGACTGGCAGGAAAAAATGTGAGAGGAGTGAATAAACAAGCAACACTTTCCCCTCATGCTGTATGATGGCTAGAGAAGGCCAGAGAAACAGCCTTTGGCCCAAAGGGTCACCAGGACCAGCAAGAAGAAAATGTGAGAGGAGTTGAGTGAATGAACAACACCTTCCCCTCACTCTGTATGACAGCTGGCCTGTTCTCCACCTATTTTCTTTCTATGGTTATTGCAGACTAGGAAGGTAACAGTCCACTTTTTAAAGGCCCAGTATGGCCCCAAGTTACATTGAAATATCTTATTTCAAAAACAGCAAGAAAAAACGTTTTCCACGGCATGTCCCCCTTAAGCTTATTACTATACACCATTTAGCTCATATAACCAATTTTAAAGCCAGTGATGGACCGATCTGTCACTTTTTAATTGGATTTTGTGCCGTAACTGAAGTTGCAAACAACGCCATGATCACGATTATGCAACTACATGGAGGTATGAGGATATTCTGGTGTATGTGTTTTGGCTGGATGCCAAGTATCTTACAGGATGCACATCAACAAACACATTCCATGGTAGTGTGTGTATGTGTGTGTGTGTATGTGTGTTTATAAGGAACTTTGCAGGTATTTCTTTTGATCTTCTGCATGTCCTGTTGGTTGAGCGCATGTATGTATGTATGTATGTATGTACATGTACAGTATGTATGTGAAATAGAAGAAGAGATGGAGAGCAGATGAGTAGAGATAAGAAAGGAAGAGATCGAGTGGGCTCATTATGACATTCCACTGTGAGAATTTGTTTGTGAATGTGTGTGCATGTGTATGTGTTTAAGCCTAAATAAAGCAGAAAAACAGCAGGGTAGCCAGCTAGCCACACATTACAATATTATAAAAGTATGTACGAGTTTCTCAGTCATGGAGAGTTCTTGGAGCATATTTTGAGGTTAATAAAAAAAAAGAGCCTTTTTTTGAAGATGCAAATAAAATCATAAAGCAGGTTCAATGGGTATGCCAAGGACCTTAACTGTAGCATTCCAGGATGAATTTAGCAATGTTATTGCCTCAGATTCAAGATCAGTATTTCTGTTTTTACCAAAGTTTAGGAAAAGGAAAGTCCTCTTCAAGCTTCCACATCTTTAACACGGTCTTCCATTTTACACAGCTGTGCTACTGAATCACCACAGGAATGAGATCCAACGTTATGTTTGCAAATGACAAACCTAAGTCTGTTTATAAAAGAAGAAAAACAGGGGGCTAAAACAGAGCCCTGTGGGACACCATATTGCTCTTTATAGTCTCAATGCATTTTTTAATAAATATGAACCCTACCGCTTTGCCAGTGAGAACACTGGAAAACACTAAGAAAAACCCAGAGGCAGAAATGTCAGCACAGTGTGTGACTTTTAACTCTGACAGTTCCTCAACCTCACCTACAGCGCTCAAGTTCATAATTGGTGTCACATGTTCTCACCACTGGATATATGCCATTAAAATATTTCGAATTAAATATGTTCAAAAGCTGCTCGTACTGTTTTTGGCTGAAAGAGAAATAAGGATGAAAATTTGGACCTACAATGAAATGTCTAAGCGCCACAGGAGCATTCAAACATTTTGAAGGCAGAATGGAGAAAATTTCAGCCATTAGGTAACTGACTTCTAAAAGGATTATATTAAAAAAAAAAACTGTTATGTTCTTTTCACTGCAGAATCACAATTGCAGCAGACAGCAAACTGTTCCAACTTCACAACTGGTAATATTCCTGTACACTCTTTAAAACTGAAATAGTCTGCTCATTTTCTTGTCCTTTTTCAGGCTAGCAGTTCTGAATGATTAAATCGTTTATTGTGAATGTGATATTGATTGGGACAATCAATATCGCACAAGCCTAGCTTGCATAGTGATTATTTTAATTTGTACATGCCCACGGTATTTTTTTTAAATAATTTAGTTGGTTCTATTTCCCAAACTAGTGGCCTAATTTAAACCACTGTGACCCTGACCAGGCAGTTACTAAGGATGAATGAATGAGTGAAGGCTGTAAATGTATCAAGCAGTGTCTTAATGTCATGTTAATGAATGTGGTCTTTGCTGCACCAAGTTCATATCTGAAGCTCATATGAACATAAAAACCTCACTTTTTTTTGTGTCCAGTGGGATCCCAATCCAGGTGCACATCTCGCATCTTAGTCAGATGCCCTGTGAACATTTCTGGCAAGCTTTCTAAAAAAAAATAAATTCTAAGAATAGTGCACCTCCTATTTGTATTTGTATTTGTATCTGTTTAAAACGCATTATCTGGTCATTATGAATAATACATCCATACTCCAGTAGAACCCTAATAGGCTCGGAAGAATACTTGAAAAACAGCATTTTGAGTTTATTTGTTTTAATACAAACATTTTAGTAAATATAATAAATATTGTGTGAAAAATATTGTCACACAAGTGCATTTTGTTGGGTTAGAGAATGCTGTTGCGTGCAAAGTTTAAGAATTTAAGGGATATTGAAAAGTTTTTTATTCATGGACACCAGCTACACCAGTTTCCTGTAGAGACCCATAAAGCCTAACACATGCTTCGCCTCTTTTGCTGACTCTGCACTGCAGAAACACACTGTTCTTTTTACATGGCCTTTATATTAGGCCTTTATAGTACCTTGCAAAATGCTGAAGCAAGCTTTTAACGCTTCTCAAGATCTGGATAAAGCCAACCCTACTCCAACATACCTGATTGAGCTTGGAAGGCACACCCAAAACTGCTAATAAATCAATCAATCCTGCTTGCTATGTACAGAAGTCTGTTTCTGGCACTTTCTGAAATATCTTGTTGTTCAATCATAAATCAACATACTCTCCAAAGGTATCCTGATATTTCTGAAACCTCTTGCTGTAAATAAGATGTTCCTTTAAATCTTTGGTGTGTGTTCTGTTTCAGTTGCCTTGGTCAATGTTGTATGGAATGTGAAAAATCCGTCATCTTATCTTGTGTTGCTATGTGACAGCATTTTTGCAAGCTTGGCTACAGAAATCTCACAGTCCCAGGTCAAGAGAAAGAAGGAGAGAGACAGATGGAAACAGAGGATGATCAAGAGAGATGAGTCATGGGGCTCTCAGGAGGACAAGGTTCAAGATAACAACAATCTCTTGCTCAAGAAATAAAATCCTCTCACAGACACAGAGAGAAAACAGTAAAATATAATAATGTAAGGAATAAAGACTTTAAAAAACAATATTATACATTTTACCCTGAGAAACCCTTTATATTTACTACAGTATTTCAGCAAAATAACATCATGTTTCACATGTTTGACATGTGAGGCAGAGGATTGGCAGATGCTCTGGAGCTTGGTCCAGCCAGCAAGTAATCCAGCAGCAGCCCTAGCGGCCGGCGCAGGCCTGGTCCAAATCATGCTCACCAAGATGGGTCCACAAGACGATCCAGAAGCATTTGTGCCGTGGAAGCATGGCAATGGCCAACCTTGCAGTGGGCTGTCTACTTATTGGTGCTCCTGTCGGGAGAAGCCCAGCCTCACAGCTCGAAGCCCTGTCGCCAACCTGCTAGACTACCCAGACCTCAAGCGGGCTATCTTGCAATGGGTCGGCCGTGCCCCGGAATAGCATCGTCAGAACTTACACGCACTGACACTCAGTGAGCTCAGCTGTCCATTTGCCATCACCCAACTCTCAGTGAGCTCCGGGACCCCTGTTGACTAGGATTAGGTGAACTCTCCTATGAACTACAGATTTCCAATGAAACCATCAAGGGCATTAAAATTAGATACCAGCTTAAAAGGCAATAATTTCTTATATGCACTAATATAAATGATATTAAAAACAAAAAATATGTTCCATGTTTAAGTGCCAGTTGAATATCTAAAAGCTCCACAATAGTTCTTGCAAATATGAAAACTTATAGGTTTCGATATTCACCCACGAGTACCACATTCCTGTAATGGCGAGGGCCCGTAGAGGTAGTTTCAGTAGGATGTTTTGCTTTGAGGTGTTAAAGATGAATTACTTCTATGGTAATTAAATTCAGCTTTTCAAACTGAGCAGATTACTTTTGTTTTCTCCAAAGATTCATCAGGCAACATTTGAAAGTGAAACTTTCCACCTAAAACTCCATCCTTGTCCTTATCCATCTTGAGACAGGATGGTTTGGTTTGGTGGCACACGTCATCATAGGTCACAGGTCAGCCACCACAGGAAGTAAGCAAAATGCAGCTGCGTTAATTGTGTTAATTTTTTTACATGTTAATTTCGACAGCACTAATATTAACTTAACACCTTAAATATGCAATTGTTTTTAAATACTTGTTGCATGTCCCGGTGTCAGAATCTTGTCGCGTGAAATACAGCCAGACTTTAGACCATTTAGCTTTAGGCATTTTAACCATGTTTAAGGTAACTACTAGTTAATGGTAGGCATCTACTGCCATCAGAGCATGTGTAATGTTAACTAGAGATGGCACCTGAGGAGCAGTGATACTTATGTTGCCTGTAACATCCATTTCAGAGCACCAAAAGACAAATATTTCAATCAACAGCTCAGGCATTTAAGTGGCACTGAAATGAGGCACTGAAATCTGTGTTGTGATTCAGTCAGGTAGATACAGATTGTAGAGCAACCTGTGCCAACATGACACCGGGTTTCGGTACCCAACCCTACTACTGACGGTGGCAAAGGAGCGCAACACTAACGGCACTATCAACCTAGTGGTACCCAGGTACCAGAGAGGACAGCGGAAAGGGTCCAGTACCACCACCCGGTGTCACTGGAGGAGGCAATCCAGCTGGCAGAGGACCATTTGATGACATTTTCTAGGTTAGGAGAACACCCTGCTCATTCCCCCTCTCTCTTTCTCTTGAGCTCATCCTTTTCCCTCATCTCCCCGCTCTCCTTGCCTTCCCTTCCCTCATCCCTGCACCATGGAAACAGAGGCCAATTACCCCAAAGCCAGTTCCCCGGACCTGGGCTTTCCCTCCCCCTCCCTCTCCCTCTGTGTCTGTCTCTTCTCCCCTGCAGGTTGGTGACTCGAGGGCCACAGATGTGGGAATAAGACCTGGGCCAGTGTGCTGGTGCTGCAGAGAACCTGGGCATTTCCAGCACCAATGCTCCGTGAAGGAGGAGGGGGCGTTGGTCCAGACCTCTGACACACCACAGGCCGCCCCTGATCGAGCTGAGACGTACCATATACCTGTGAGGATTCAAGGGGTTATATACCACACATTGGTGGATTCAGGCTGTAACCAGACCAGGCATAATGCTGGCTGAACTATTTAATTAAACCCTTAAAGACATGATTCATAGGTTCATTCATGTTGATGCTCGTAATTGGTATCAAAAATTGGCTCGAAACCCTATTATTCACAGTACAAGAGGTCCTGCAAGCTTCTACTGGGTTTTCCCTATTCAAATTATTGTACGGGTACAAGCCTCATGGCATCTTAGATGTCATTCAGGAAAATTGGGAGGAGTGAATGCTCACAGGGAGAAAAAGTGCTCGTTACTACCCGCATTGCGCTCTAAATTACTTGCCAAGTGACAAGCGCCCTTCAAGGGCACACGGTGAGACGGGATTGTTGACTATGAGGTGAAGCGAACAGGTAGAGGTAGAGTGCAGCAAATATACCATCTCAATCTCCTTAAACCATGGAGAGAGGTGGTCCCCATGGCTTTGGTGATGGTTTTTCCAGAGAGGGAGGAGCTAGGACCAGAGGTAAGTCTAAAACTGATGGCTCAATCCACCCCGGTCCCTTGTGGAGACCACCTCTTGCCATCCCCAATCGCAGAGGTTGTCAAGGTTACCAATGGGTCGGTCCGGTTCTGTGTGGACTTTAGAAAATCCAATGCATTGTCTAAATTTGACACTTAGCTGATGCCACGCATTGATTAACTGCTCAATCATTTAGGGGCAGCTCACTCTTATTTGACAATGGATTTAACAAAGGGATATTGGCAGATCCACTTGACTCAATTATCCCGTAAGAAAATGGCCTTTTCCATTCCGTTTGGGTTACACCAACTCATCACCTTTCCGTTTGGGTTGTTTGGGGCCCCCGCAACATTCCAACGACTCATGGACAGAATCCTCCATCCTCACGCCTCCTACTTTCTTTCATTAAAAAGGGAACGCCAGATCCAGTCCAGTGGACAGAGCCGTGCCAACAGGCTTTTATGCAGATAAAAGCTGCACTCTGTGGCGGGCCACATTTACACTCTTCTGACTTTTCTCTCCCTTTTGTTTTGCAGAAGAATGCATCAGATGGGAGCTGGAGGTCATGTTGTCCCAGGTGGTGGAGGGGGAGGAGTGTCCTGTGTGGTACATCAGCCACAAACTCTCTGTGCGGGAGACTAAGTACAGCACCACAGAGAAAGAGTGTCTGGCCATCATTTGGGTTGTCCTCACCCTCCAATACTACCTTTTGGGACAGGTCTTCACCCTCTATTCGGATGAAGGATGCCAATGCAGGGATCACTCAGTGGTATCCAGCACTTCAACCGTTTAAGTTCAAGGTGGTCCACAGGCTGGGTACACAGACGGCTGCGATGGATTTACTCTCTCGGCAAGAGGGAGGGCAGATGGCGGCAGGCCGGACGGCTCCCCGGCCTTTGTTGGGTGGTGGGGGTATGTGGAAGCAAGCAGGGGTGTGGTTGAGCGCCAGTTTGTGAATGGAGAGTGAGGCCGGGAGAGGTGAGTGGTAAGGAGCTTCAGCTGTGAAGGATTTGTGCTAAAGAGTGTTCACTGTTGCCGTGAGCAGCAGAAAGGATAAAGTTGTGATAGGCGAGAGCCACAGGAGAAAGAGAGTGCTGAGCAACACAGCCTTTATATTTAGAGTGTGTGTGTGTGTGTGTGTATATTTGTGTTTGTGCACATAATATTATGTTCACTGAAATGTGAGTGTGCAGAAAATAAAGCACACCTTTTGAGTTGTCCTAAGTCTGCCTCCTGTTTCCTCATTTTCCCCTTGAACCCCACAAGTGTCATAGACCCACCTGTACGCACAAGAAAATAGGTATTTATCACACGTGCATATGCTCAGCTGTACGCAGTGTTCATTGATAAATCCCACATATTCTAAATTGATGTGCTTGTGCATAGCCACACTCATTTGCATAAAGAAATGCCTGCAAATCACCATATATGTTAAACAACTTCCCTTTAAAAAGCACCTGCTCGTGGTGCTGTGTGTTTCAGATGACATGGAGCATGCAATCTGACAGCGAAGTAAAGATACTGTTGCATGAAGTAGAACAAAAGAAAAATGGTTTATTGGGCACTTGTTCAAGTAGTCTGTCTAATAAATAAATAAATAAGATTTAAAATATATATATATATTTTATGAGTGCGTGTAGGCATGAATATTCGTCATTTTTGCTCTTTTGCGCCACTGGTTTTGGAGATGTAATGTATTGCAGTGTGAGCGATATGAATGAAGGTTTAAATATTCCTTTTATATGATTTTAGTTTACATTCCATAAATCAGTAATTACTCTCTCATTTACGCTGATGTGATAGACAGTACATCATATAGAAGCTCCACATAGAGAGTTTAGCTGCTATTACACTTTTCTACTACTAGGGGTTCTTGCATGCGCATAGTCAGGAGTGTGGGGAAATATACGAACATCCTCACGCATAAGCTTGATCATTCCCTTTCAGTGCATGGAAACATGCGTATGCACGGTTTACACACAAAAGTATACATACACATGGTTGATAAACGAGGCCCCAGGTCCACTGGCAGTCATACATGTCCACACCATAAAAACATGTGGAATGCCTCAGATCTTGAGGATCTTGTGCCTTCCCATCTGCATACTCTTCTCTTCCCATCTTTCTGGTACAAGTTTTCTTTGTCTTATTTGTCCATAGAAAGATGTTCAAGAACTGTACAAGCTTTTTTTATGTTTTTTTTGGCAAACTGTAATCTGGTCTTCCTGTTTTTGAGGCTTACCAATGGCTTACAATGGTTGTAAAGGGTTTTTTCTTCACCAGGGAAATAATTCTTCTGTCATCCACCACAGTTGTTTTCCATGGTCTTCTGGGCCTTTTAGTGTTCCTGAACTCACCAGTGCATTCATTTTTTGAAGAACGTACCAAATAGTTGATTTGGCCACACCTAGCAGTGCCAGGTCTTTGGACGTCATATTGAGAGTTAACAGCAACAGATAACAAATGCAACAATTGAAATTAACTCTAGACCTTTTATGTGGTTACCTGTAAGTAAAATACTGAAAGAATAACACACACCTGGCCATGGAACAAGACTTTCAACACACACAACACTGTGTGACTCTATATTACACAGCTGTGAATGATGAATCATAAATTATCGCCTTATCCGGTTTCACCCAGAAGAGGATGTGTTCTCTTTTGAGTCTGGTTTCTCAAGGTTTCTTCCTTAAAACTGAATTATTCATTATTTCATTTCAACTTAAATATACTGTGGTGGACAGCTCAAATAACAATAACTTTGTGAATGTTTGAATATTTATGGATCTGCCTGTATATTTAAGAAGCACGCTCAATATTAAGTGTTTGTTTTTAAAAGGTAATAAATAATACTCTATGCTAGTAGCTGCTCTATATATTTTGGTGCAACTTATACAGTGAAGTGGCATGTATGTTAAAATATATTAATGAGTTAGAGATTTTTGACTAGCACTAGAGTCCTACAAACTTGGCCAACAAATAATATACCATGTGCGAGAAAAACTTCAAATCCCAGCAAATATGTGTGTGAAACCTCCAGAGATATTTGTTAACACATTGTTGAAAATGGATCTCCATTAAAAAGTATCGATCCTATACCTACCCTTATCTACCCTGATCTAAAGTGAACTTCTTTTAGCAAAACCCTAAAACTTAAAGTTTTAGCAGTAAATGTTCCTCCTATTTATTTCTGTTTTTGATAAGTTAACCACATAAAACCAACTAAATCAGCAGAACACATACTCCGCACACACCCTGTGAACATTTGTGATGGAGCAGTTACTACTTACCGAACGCAGCAATGGCAAGGATCAGCGTCACCACGATGGACACCCAGGATACCCATAATGCCTTCTTCCGATAACTTTGAGCCTCATGGGGTTTCAGACGCAGACTGCTTTCTAGAAGATCTGTCAATTAAATCAGTCAATAAATCAATCAATCTCTGAGGACTGTCTGGTAGAAATAAGTACTGACATAAGTATCTTTTCACATAAAAAAATGGAATAATCCAAACCAATGAGGAGCCATTTTTATCTAAGAGTGTACAGTATAGCATAGTAAAGTATTGGATCATATAATAATATAACATAATAAATTATAGCATAGTACAGTCTAGTCCGTATAGTATCCCATCCCACTCCAACCTATACTATACTATACTCACCAGCCACTTTAATAGGAACTTGTTGTTGATTGTAAGATTCCTGTTC
>JAOTRR010000001.1:1085077-1099332 GCA_028570945.1 Gogo arcuatus
AAAAGGGGTGAGTTCATAGGTAATTATGCATTGTTTTGTTACTTCAAAACCATGAAGAGGTGTTAGTGATGAACTAAATCCATGTGTTTGAGAGTAATTTTCAGTTATGTGCATGTTTCATACTGTACTGAAGTCCTCACGGGCTGCTGTTTTTATCTCCGGCCGTTAGGTGGCAGTGAGAATAACGACAGAGAAAAGTTCCGGATATGACAATGACGTCAGCGGAAGGAGGTGAGCGGCGTCGGGACGAACATGGCGATGGTGCTGCGAGGCTCCACGAAATGGCTCTTCACCCGGGAACAAATCGAAAATACGCCGTCTCGCCGCTGCGGAATCGAATCAGACCGGGAATTATCTTACCGGCAGCAAGCTGCCAACCTGATCCAGGACATGGGCCAGCGGCTTAACGTGTATCCTTTCAGCTGAAGCCCAGCAGGGCCGAGGTGTGATTAGTTAGCGTTATTTTCCACTAATGTGCGACTGTTGTGGAACGTAAACCGTCCTTTTATAGCCTGAAGTATTCTAAGACCATCTATTATGGAATATTTATCTGTGTTTTATCGTGTAAATGCTTTAATATGCGAATTGAGTTGTAAACTGTGATACAAAGGAAGGAAGGGAGGGAGGAAAGGAAGTGGGCAAGCGGGGAAGCTAAGCTAAGCTAGCTCGTGCGACGGCGTATTTTTTTCCCCACCTGTATTTCCAGAAATATCGCCCCCAGCTCTGGGAAAAGGCTGCAGTGACTGGAATTCCGGATCTCTTCAGTGAGTCGGGTCCATTGACTCGGTTTACTGATGGGATTAGATTCTTTCGGATCCACACAAAATATAATACGCATCCCTGTAATAATGGAATTGTGCTTTAAATTGATCTTATGTAGTCAAACAACGGGCTCACTATTCACATTAACGAGCAGTTCAGATGCTTAAAACGGCATTGCCTACATATGCACAAACAAACCCGAGTCGGTTCTCATCGTTCACCTAAAGGAGCCGACTCGTGGTAGAACGACTCATTACTTAATACGCTGGCCGTGACGCAATGCCGTGCCGCGTCCTGATTGGTGGACTGCAGGCTAGTATGAGCTAAAAGCTAACGAGTGTTAGTGTGAAAACGGATGGGAATTACAGTATAATGCAGCTCGGCTACAGCCACGGGCTTGCTAGCCTTTTTTTTAATGTTAATATTTTATTACATGTTATCGTGAATTAACTTCGTCGAAGAGCTAATAAAAATATATCTAAATATAGCTTCTACTAGCTAGTTAGCGGACGGTATAATGCTAGTGTCACTTAGCCAGTCTAAGGTAACTAGCGTTAACTAGCTAGCAGCGAAGCTAATTCTTTGTTTGTGGGAGTATAATGAAATATCGATAGAAGACCACTTCAGGATAAAGTACAGATTTTCACACTGGTATTATGGTTTGGCTTGAACATGTAAAATATTGTGGGGTTTCGGTCTGAATAGTCCACGGTATGATAACCCTTTAGGAATAGGAGTCTAAAATATCACGGTTTCACGGTATCACTGTATTAAACGATTATTTAAAATAGAGACAAAGTATTAGGAAATCTTTGTACAAAATCTCTTTACATATGCTTGTATAAATGACAAACTAAAAGGAAACAAAAATATAAAACCCCCTGATTTTATTGCTCTTTCTTTGAAGGGGCTTTTCCTTAAAAATCACTTACATCTGTGGTGTTTATTGGTAGGGGAGAGGAAAGGCCGTGTGCTAAAACAACAACAGCAGCCATAATATAACTAGCACAGCAGTGTACTTGGCAGTTTGACCAGAAATAGATTTTGGTCAGCAATGCCGTGTTCTGTGTGTTTGATAAAGTTAGAAGCGTTCGTAGCAGTAGCGGGTTACACAGCCGAAGGGTTTCCAGTGCCGCCGCGTCCCCTGGACGGAGAAACAGAAGCTGTTGTAGTATGATGTTTAGGGCGAGCTGGGCACCCAAGATGAGCGCCATTCGCAGTAAGGATCTTCGGACAAAAGCTGTTAATCAGTGTTTTGAAAGTCAGCAGTGAGTTGGTGTGTGAAAATCAGGTCGTCCAATCACTGATCACCCGCTTCACTGCTGCTGATCAGGCTTGGATTACATGCACTACCGTGACTAGTTTTGAAGCCTTATTTTAGGACAACCCAGAGTACACCTGTATCGATGACATAGTCCACTAAATCCTCCATCGCTTCGTCTTTCTTTTCTTTTTTCTAAACAGATGTAGAAGTGTGTGAACGAAGTTGCTGAAACTTTGGTTCATCAGCCATTGACGCATTGTATGAAAATGAATTTTAATAAAGTCAAATCTAATTTTATTTGTTAGTTAATACGTTTGTCTATCACTTGTTATTTTCAAGTAATTTGGAGCATCACAGTTTCTGAGGTTCATACAAATTGGATGTCTGGGCAGAAGTTACAGAAGTCTGCTTGGAGTGTGCCGTTGAAACAGCTCAGTTAATCATGATTTATATTCCTCATCAGGAATTTGTTTTTGTGATAGTTTGTTGTTTTCTATTAATTTGCAGTCAAATTTATAAAAATGATTAGAGGATAATTGATGATTCTGACAAGGATAGTCTATTGAATGGCGAAAATTTCGTTAAAAAAGTCCAAGTAGTATGGAAGTTATGGCCATTTTTTGGTTTGTGCTGAGTTTTTAATTCTTAATTAATTAATTTTAATTAACTAATTAGTGATGAATGTCAAAAGATTTAGAAGTTATAACATTTAAAAGGGTGTCATTCTAGGAAAGTGGTCCCACTTTCTCTGATCATTTTCCTTTGTTTTTATGGAGAACAACTGACTAAAATTAGCCCTATTTTTCAACGTTCAAAGTGGCATAACTGTTCATATTTCTCACAGAAAGAAGATTTAAGCAGAATGTTAGTTTATTTCAAGCCCTTTTCAGTAGTACCATTTATGACAGACATCCAGTTCATTTCTTATTTTGGTCACATACGTTCAGTGAGGTAGTCACCTGGACATACACTGTGATTAACATGACAATCCTAATAGAACAGTAACCGTGGCTGAATCACGAACACCTCCATACTCCGTTTATGTGGTGTATGAAATAGCCACTTGTAGTATTTTAGTATTCTGCCATTGTTATTACTCTGGATATGGCTAAAGCTAACATTAGTGCTACTCTCTGAGGTGTTATTAAATGCTTTGATTATTTTCCTTAGTGCTTCCTTTTCAGCTCCCAGCTTACAATCAACACTGCCATTGTCTATATGCACCGATTTTATATGCTAAACTCCTTCACGAAGTTCCATCGAAATGTGAGTACTCTGGTCACATTGCTCTGATGATTAATGCCAAGTTTTGCAGGTCACGTCACTTTAATGCCTTTCATTCATGAGTCATGGCCTGGCCTCATGTTGAGCTGTGTGCGCTAACACACTGTTCCTGTTTCTCGTAGATCATTTCTCCCACCACTCTATTTTTAGCTGCTAAAGTGGAAGAGCAACCCCGGAAACTTGAACACGTCATTAAAGTGGCACACGCCTGTCTTAACCCACAAGAACCTCCACTGGACACCAATAGCAATGTGAGTGAGATTACTAACACTTAAAAATACAGACGAGATTAAAAATAAAAAATCTGGCTTAGAGTGAATTTAGTCCATTCTGTAGTAGCACTTAGATTTTTATGTTTTAATACCAAGAAAAGAATGTGACTTGAGTGAATTTGTTACCATTAACATAAAGGTATAATTATATAGATTAATGGATTACTGAAATGAATTATGAAATTTATGTCCGACTTGAGTGATGAACTCTCGGGGACTTTTCCTTTAAGCCTCTTGATAGAAGCCGAGTCACTGAGCATTCGCACAGCAAATGACTCAACAACACTGAGTTAGAGTTACAAAGGTGATGGGTGTAGCCTGAGGTTTATTGGGTAATTAATAGCTAGTAGATAAATGCTGCTTGCTATTGCACATAAATAGCACTGGTGCTCGTATGAGAGCAAATATGTGCTTGGTGGTTGAGTTTTATAAATCTGAGAGTGTAAAGTGATGATTGTCTGTCTGTTGATCCACAGACATACCTCCAACAAGCACAAGAACTGGTGCTTCTAGAAACCATAGTGCTGCAAACACTCGGTAAGTCTACAGATAGGTGTGTGTGTGTGTGTGTGTGTGTGTGAGAGAGAGAGAGAGCGCACACTGCCTGCATGTAAGGGTTGCTTGGTCAATATGGCTTATTGGTCCTGCAGTTTCTATACATTAAATTATGATTTGTTACTCTCATAACATGACCAATCACGACTAGTGCGTTAATTTCCTTCACATAATGCAGTGAGACTCTAGCGCAGAGGTTTTCAACCTTTTTGGGACTAAGGTGCATCAAAGGTCAAACCAGAAAGTCGAAGCCCACTAACGTAAAGTTGGTTATCGATTATGAAGAATGTCACACACATTATAACATGCTATAATGTCCTTAGTGAGATTTGACCCATACTGCACTACAGCAGACTGTCAAATAATTATCAGTCAGACAGGCGATCGTAAATACACGATGCACGCCTATCAGGAATTACTGCAGGAGTCTCGGCCATGGTGGCTCATTACTATTGAGGCCCAAAGCTTAAATGTTATCAGTCCCATGAGCCTTTGCGCTCGCAACGTGGAACTGACAACAATTAGAGCGACCAACCTTTCTAGTCGCGACAATAAAATAAAATCTATCTCCCTGGACCTAAATTTATTTTCTAAATCAAACTCAGAATGGGACTCAAGGGCATTTAGATTTAAAGAATTGTAAAAGTTGTAGATAAGTGACTGCCTATAAAGGTTTTTAATTAAGAAGCAGTGTCATTGGCGTATTTAAAAATACTATTTCATGAACCTGAATAAAAACGCAGTGGGTTCCTCAAAATTCCACGGCACACTTCACTTCGCCGGTTGAGAACCACTGCTCTAGTGGGTCTGTTAAAATGGAATAAAGTTGACTTTAATCTCCTGGTATCTGTACCTCTTACAGACATAGACACAGTTTTTATATACATGTAAATGCTCCTATCTGGGCTGTGACTTTAACGTTACGTGTTCTTGCTTGTGCATGATTTAATCTGTATTTGCAGCTGCATGCCTGTTTTCTCTCTACAATGAGTCTAATGATGTATTTTGCTTCATTTCAGGCTTTGAGATTACTATAGATCATCCACACACAGATGTGGTGAGATGTTCCCAGCTAGTGCGAGGTAGAATCTTTACTCAAAACATTACATTTTTCTCTCTATCACTTTATCTCTTGTTTTGTGCATTATTTCACCTTAAACTCTCTTAAGCCTGTCTTGATTGCATTTTGAACAGAATCAAATCATTTATAAGATACTACTCTGAAATTGAAAAGTATTCTTATTGGCTGAAAGCAGTGGGCATGATTTACATATAATGCATCAGAATCAGTTTCACATCTTGGTTGTTAAAAAAAAAAAAAAAAAAGGATTATATTGCTACACGATACTATCTTTTTGTACGTTGGTCATGAAAGTAGCTCTCCTGTCCTAATGTTTCTGTCTCTGTCCACACAGCGAGCAAGGACTTGGCCCAGACCTCCTATTTCATGGCTACCAACAGGTTGTTACCCTGACCGTATTTGTTGCACTACCATGGCACCCTATAGCTTCCCGTTCTGCCCGCTTCTCCTCCCTGTAGCCGACGCCCTTTCTTGTGCCATGGCATGGGGCGGCACGCCTGTGGGTGGCCCCTCGAGGCCCGGCGCGGTGCGGTGTACTGTACAAGGGCCTAGTGTTGGCACGGGAGGCTGAACGGCACAGTGCGAGGTGTAGAGGTGCTCGTGACTATTGCTTGATTCAGAGTGCAGTAGGTCTAATGACTCAATTGGTAGCCTGAATATCAGCTCAGGGTTGCAAAGGGGTAAACTTAGAGGCCGTGCCGGTAAGTAAATCAACTTGTAGTTCTTTATTTTCTTGTCAAAATAAAAATTGTTGCTAAAAAAAAGAACAAAAACATAGTTTTTGTTATTCAAAAAAAATTCAAAAACATTTTTGCAACATGCATAAAAATATACATATAATTCTTTTTTTTTAAGCTAACATCCAGGTGTAACGATTTTCTTTTCTTAATCAGAATTTTAACATACTAACATTATTGTGCTTGCTGAGGCTGATCATTTTTTAGTCTTTTTTTTCATTTAAATGAATTTCCATTTGATTTATTTTTCATATTTCCTGTCAGTAAAATTATTTTAAAAATAATCCCTTGCCAGATATGTTTGGTTTAAGGATGCACAGAAAATAGTTTTGTCCTGTGCATTGGCCAATTAACATAATATAATGTTTCTTGTACACCAGAGAACCTGGAATTCTTCACGGTAAGATGCGAGGCCACTGTGAGCCAAAGCTCTTGGCAACTGACTAATCAATATTTCAGTATGGATATATTCCTGATAAGGAAATGGCCATGGTAAAAGGATAGAAGTGACAGGAAGTGACAAGTAGTCATGAAAATGTGCAGTCTTTAAACTGTGTTTTTAGCATAATGGCTGTGAAAGTTGGAAAAAGCAGAAGGAAAACCAGCATGTATGAATTACACTATTTGCACAAATGATCAGACATCGACTTTGATACTTTGAACACGTCATGGGAAAGAGGTTGAAGCCCAGTGCAGAAGAAGGAGACAAGCAGCGTGAAGGATCTGTGTGATAATTACTGCTGTGGATGCTCCGGTTTCATATTGTCTGAAAATCTGACAGGATTATGAACATTGCCAAATATATACATTAACTTCAAGGAAGGAATATCAGAAGTAGAATTTAACAAGTATAAAATATTCTTCTGGACTAAAGAGTTCAAATTACATGCCAAGACCTAGAGATGTGTATCGAGATTTTACTTTGCAGATGAGGTTGCTCTTGCTGTTGCCATGTCAATTTTCTGGATTATTTAATTCTTCTTTATTCACGTAATCTTCAGGGCCAGTGAACTTGCACACCCTAAATCTTGTCTTTGTAAAAATCCTGTTTTACAAGCTTTATAATTCTAGAATACATGGTTTCATTTAACGTCCCAGTCGATTGAATGCGCATTGTAAATTGGTCAGACAACAATTTTATGCAGTGGGAACTCAATTGCATTTAATTAAACAAACAATATGCCATGCGGCATAAAGTGAATGTCACCAACTAATGAACTACATAAAAAGGCAGCTCTCACATGAACAGTGATCAGCTATTGTTTATCAAATTAAAATGTGATTGTACACAAGTAAGCTCTACCCACTGAATATCTTTTAACTAGCTGCATTAAGGAGTCCACACTGTGTACCAAGACTCCAATCAGATGGTTGGGCAGCTTTTTTTTTTTAAATTTTTTTTACTGCCAAGTAATAATAGTGGTAAGCAGGAACAGAAAAACAAAAAGTTGCCTCAGTGTACAAGTACACTTTTTACCAATTATAGTACATTGTTATTCATTTAATATAGATTCTGTTGTTGATTATTAACTTGCAGTACATTGCATAAGTATTCACCACTCGAATTTGGTCTTGGTCAGTTACCGCCAGCCAACTCGCCCCCATTACGTGATACTTACCAACTGGAGAGAATGCCCAAGTTTGCTGTCTGGCTCTCCTGTATGACTGTGGTATCATCGGGATTCAAACTCGCAATCTCTGGATAATAAGGCAAACGCTTTTCTGTTGCCCCACTAGGGAGCCTCTTTTCCACATTTTGTAGACACCCTGGATCTGAAATGGACTTCATTAGGATTTTTTTCCAATTTGATTTACACAATATGTCCAACATCTGAAGGGGAAAATATTTTTATCATGACAAAGTTCTTATATATTAAAAAGAACATGTATTTTTTTTGTGCAAGTGTATATACCCCCCTGGGTCAATACCTGTTAGAACCACCTTTGGCTGAAATTGCAGTTGCAAGTCAATAATCAACTTTGCACATCTGGATTCTAATGTCATTCTTGCCAAAATTGCTCAAGCGCTGTCAGACTGGATGAAGACCGTTGGTGAACAGCAATAATCAAGTCTTGCCACAGACTCTCAGAGTTCTGTGCTTTTTGGGCCATTTAGCATATTCACGTTCCTGGTTCTGAACCACTCCAGTGTAAATTTGGTTAGGGTTGTTGTCCTGTTGAAAGATAACCTGTTCCAGACTGCAAGAGACTTTCTTCTAGGATTGCCTGATATTTGGCTCTATCCATCTTGCCTTTACTTGACCAGTCTTCCCAGTCCTCGCTGCTGAAAAGAATGTATCATGATACTACCACCACCACGCTTCCCATTCTTCCTTCAGCATTCCCCTTGGCCTCTTGGTTACTGCTCTGACTTATGCCTTCTTTACACAGCCACTAAAGTTTGGTGGGTGGATTTTATGTTGAGGTCATGTGACACTTTATTTGCACACTGGTTGACTCCATTCATCAGCTGTGTGACTTCTGATGGTAACTGGTTGCACCAGAATTACTTTAGGGGTATCAGCAATGGGGTGAATATTAATGCAATCACAACTTTTTAAATTTTTATTTGTAAGTAATTTTGCAAATTATGTTGATCCCACACCCTTTCAGTATTATGGAACATTGTGTTTCAGGCTGTAACATAAAATGTGGAAAGGGGAAAATATTTATGCAAAGCACTGTATATTAAAACCTAGCTTAATTTATCACCATCAGAGAAAATAGGCATGTGTGTAAGCATCCGTGATGCGCATCCGTAAGTTCCCAGAACAATAATTTTGTATCATTTTTTTTTTTTAGTTTTGTTTCATTTTTTAATTATTATGAAAACATTAAAATGTTTGCCACTCACTGTTTGTGCTTTTACCAGCATCCTATGCAGCAGTTATTCATGTATCTACAAAAGCCCCTGTGGTCATGTGTGTTTATTCACTGTGGTCTCACACCCTCTGACTCTAGAAAGATCTTCGTCAGTCAACCACAACTGAGATGAATTACATTTAATATCACCATCTGCACAAACATTGATTTAAATTTTTTTTTTTTTGCATTAACGATTTAAGGCCCACAATAAGTGAGTCTCCGATTTTTGTGTCCTTGTGTGTCCTGCAGTCTGCACCTGACCACATTCTGCCTGCAGTACAGACCCACAGTGGTGGCATGTGTGTGTATCCACTTGGCCTGCAAGTGGTCCAACTGGGAGATTCCCATCTCATCGGACGGTAAACACTGGTGGGAGTATTTGGATCCAACAGTCACCCTGCAGCTACTAGACCGTGAGTGCCCTTCTTTTAAGAATACAGCTATTCATCTGCAGGAGCCTTATTTACACTGAGTAAGGGAAACAGATGAGTACGTGATATTTATCCTCTTCTAATGAAGTTTCTAATTTACCACATCGAGTTTGAGTGCGCAACAAAAAGTCAGCAAGTCATTGAGCTTTAGTGTTCTCTCGTCACGTCATACATGAAATATATTATTCTGAATATACATAAAATATATTATTCTGAGTCTGCGTAGTTTTTCTGTTTAACTGTAGTTTTTCTGTTTAACTGTAAGTGAGCAGCTCCAACTAACTAAGACCAGCAAGTGGTTCAACATTAATGTTTGTCTAGAATACAGTAGTCTTGTGTATTCATACTCAGGCACTCCATCTCTAAATGATCCGTCCCTCTGTTTCCACTCCTTGTCCAGAGTTGACGCACGAGTTCCTACAGATTTTGGAGAAGACACCCAGCAGGTTGAAAAGGATCAGAAACTGGCGGGTATGTGAGCATCTTTTATCTAATCTATAATCAGTGTGGTCTGTTTTGTCCTTGCAGCTTTTTGTCTACAGGGATAATAAATACTTTACCGTTTTGAATTTGTACCTTGAGTTTGGTAATGTTGACACCTTTGTGTGTGTGTTTACTTTTTTAGGCCACTCAAGCCGCCAAAAGGTCCAAAACAGAGAGTCAGTCGGTGGTGGGCTCCTTTCAGGCTCCGCCCCCAGGCCAGGAAGGCCTGCTAGTTGACAGTAAGACTGATTTGATGGGGGGCATGTATCCAGATTCCTCTGCTTTGTTTCCATTAGACACTCTCAATGGCCTAGCCAACCCGAGCTCCTCCTACATCCAGGCCGACGCCCACTCAAGCTTACAGGGAGTACCAATCAGCAACAAGCCACAACACACAACCACCAACAAACTGAGTCTTGAAAAGTACAGGGAGAAACAAGCGGCTGAGCTACTGCAGCGCCGCAAACACGGCCACCTGCTGCCTGAAACTGCAGCTCTGGCTTCGTCTTCATCTTCGTCTTTATCAGCGGTGATGATGTCGTCATCATCTTCCTCATTGGCGCGGGTTAAATATGGTCAGCCTGGACAAGAACGGGAGATGAAGAGTGGCTCACTGAAACGGCGTCATCCTTCATCCTCCTCTTCCTCCACGGAAAACGGCACAGCGAGTCAGGAGGAGCTAAAGATGAAGATCAAAATGTCAGAGAGCGGCGGTAAGAGCAGACACAGCCCTCGCTCGGGTCGGGAGAAACACAGAGCTTCAAAACACGACACTGCACACACACACACGCACTCTCACACACATGCGCATGCACACAGCAGCCACCACAAAGCCCATCGCTCCTCCAAGAGCCATGCTGGCTCTGCCCCCCTGCCTCCTGCCAGCCACGCCCAGCTGGGGAAGATTGACAGGAGGCCGGGGGAGGGGCCAAGCACTGAGAGTGCGACTCCTCTGTTACTCAATGGCCAGCACATGGACTACGCAGACACGTTCAACATGCTCGACTCGCTGCTCAATGCACACAACATGAACTACTAAAGTGCATGTAATCGGATTATTAAAAACTGCAAAAAAAAAGTGGGGTTTTTTTTGGAAGAACTGTTTTATGTTGGGGTCAGACGGTCCGTTACTTTCATATTCACCTCTTAATTTAACTATGTTGCTCCACTGAAAGAAAAAAAAAAGGAAAAAAGGAAATGGTTATGTCAAAGTGTATTTACAACTTTAAAGCTTACTACGTGAAACCAGCCTGTGAAATACTGTAATGTTTTTATAATGGCTGTAGTAATGGAAGGACAGTGGAGAGTTGTAACATGTCTGTGTTTGTACTATATACTTGATTTTTTTTTTTTTTTAATCAAAGGGATGAATTTTGAAAAGACGTTGACTGTTTATGGGAGGTGCAGATAACAGTTTGCTCATTTCCCCCTCCCTCTTTTTAAAATGCTATGTCTAATTCTCACAATGCTCAGGTTTGGAGATGCTTCAGTGTGTAACATGACATCTATGAACATATCGGTGTGGGACCGTTGAAAGTTGTCAATTCTGGCTATAGTGAACTCCTAGCATCTCAAATCTCCTGCTTTTACCTCTAGCAATGGCGTGATGGCGGTCATCCACTTCATTCCATTGCCTTAATGTTGTAAGAGGCTTTTCCTTGGCTTGTCGGTGTTCCCCTGCCCTCCTACCTCATTAGCCCTTTAAACTGAGTTGTGGAAGCCTGAAAGCCTCGAGCGAGCTGAGCAGGTCAGTCAGCGTGGCAACACAGATCTAGTAAATAGAGACTGATTTGTACACTTCTCTGCAAAATCACACCCTCCCGGAATCACGTTTATTCATTTGTAAACGAGGGTCAAAGAAAGCAGCCTTTTCAGTCAGTTTAACAGATTGGATAAATTATATGAATTTCTCAAGGTGAGGCCTAATCTCATAGTTCTCCCTTATCACTTCCTCAGACAGATAGACATTGAGGAGGAGTTCAGTGTCCTAATGTGTGTAAACCATCCCAGTATAAGAGGAATCAGGATGCATTAGTGTTACATTGGGTTAAGAATAAGAACCAAAGGTTCTCTCTTAATACTGCAATGCAAGATCCATCTGGTTTTATTCTAAAATATATATATATGCTAGTCCTCAGATTCCTGAAGGATCCAGTAGATCAGTGCCTCACCTCCATTTTGAGATCTCAAGGAGAATTTAGGGTTTGTTTTTTTTCTTCGCTGTGGAGTGCTTTTGTGTTCTCTTTAGGATGCCGCAGTTCTCTGTAAGAGCCTGGAATTTGAGTCAAAATCTGGTTATGGTGATGTTGGATGATTAATCTAATAAACCGCCCTGAGAAACAAAATGTCAGTCTTTTTTTTTTTTTGACCAAAACTCAAGTCCAGCTATAAGAATAAAACATTCTCTAATGACTTTAAACACCAGGACATATACACCAACCAAGAAATCTCACATTTTGGTGCAGAATTGCTGATATCTCTCTTAATTAACTTGGAAAGGGGGGGGAAAAAAATCAGTACTTTCCAATTGTATGGTAATCGCTTATGTTCTAGACTACCTGGATTAAGAAAAACAATATGGAATTTTTTATTAGGTGCAGTGTGGGGAAAGGTTTAATTAACAAACCAGAGTCTTGTGTTGTGGCGAGTTAAATGATAGCTTGCTGTTTTCATCTCACTCTCTCTTCTGCGTAGCTCTGTGTTCTCTCTCATATGATACTGAGACATTTTCTACCACCACTCACTCCATTTGTGATCACTGATACTTTCTAGTGTTAAATTTTGCAACCTCCAGGTCAACCTGTATTCGCTGCCACTAGGTGGCGATGTTGAGTTGTGTATTCGCAGCAGCTGCTGATCTTTATAATGTGGGCTGAAGGGACACTTGAAAACCCAGCAGAACCATTTGAGAGTCTTCATTCCCCAAGAGGCTGAGCGCTGATTTATGGAGATTGTCACGGCATTGTACTTGGAACACAGCGGCCGAGCCCCTTGATTGAGCAGGTGTGTGCTCACGTACACAAACTCAGCAAACGGAGGCAGATGCTCCACTTTCCTCTCAGCACTAACCTCAAAAACCGACTGTATGTCTTAAACTTCTGTATAAATGAATGTTCTAGTTCTGTTGTCTGTCTTCTGGCAGCAAGAGAAAACGGTGATGTAATGCTTCAAAAGTGATCCTGCATAAGCCGCCTTTTTAATTTTAACTCCACTGGCTCATGTTATGAGGGGTGAGATGGACCGGATGTATAATACTGTGTATGTTCTTGCATACAAACGTGATCACGCCCGTCTACACTGCTGTTTATCTGCTTTGTGTAATTTGTGAGATCTTGATTCATCATCTTTGGATACAAGCTAAAGGATATTGTTGCTGATATCAAAACTGCTGACAAGTAAATGAATAAATAATATTTATTTGGCTTTATTCAAAGTAGCCTTGCAATGTCAACTGATGACTAACGTGCAATGGTAGGTATTCCGCATGGTGCACGTGTTTGGGTGAGTAATCCAACATTTTCTCCTTCTGTTATCTTCATTCAGACTTGCATCTTTTTAAAACACCTAGACTGTGCTGTTATGGGGGGCAAAATCACTGATATGGTGACCACCCCAAATTTGTGTTTTATTCCTCTTGTACTACAATTCTTACTGTTACTATAGAAACGATTCTAGAATTCAACATCCCTGAGGTATAATTTAGTTTGGATCATTTCTGGATTTACAACTCTTGTTTTGTTCAGTGTTATGGTGACTCTGCATGTTGGCTCCTCCAGTACTCCTCTTACTGTAACCCTTAAGGATGATGAATGCAGAATTTATTATCCATGTCCAACAAGTAGAACTTGAGGTCAACAGCGTAGACCACCATCAAGTCTACTCCTTCTTGCTACTAATTTGTATGTCAAATTCTCTTCAAACATACTTCAAACTGGAATTCGACCTTGCTGTGACCTTGACCCTGTTTGGATCAACTGCATCATCTGCTGGTTACAATGATAATTCCATATAAATCCTACAAATATTTAACTACTCATTTTTGAGATATTGCACTAACAAGAATCTCAGAAGAAAGTAAGGAAGGTACAAATGGTGCTTGAAAGTTTGTGAACCCTTTAGAATTTTCTATATTTCTGCACAAATATGACCTAAAACAACAAATTTTCACACAAGTCCTACAAGTAGATAGAGAACCCAATTAAACAAATGAGAGTTATTATACTTGGCCCTTTATTTATTGAGGAAAATGATCCACTATTACATTACACTGGGTTTCTTTGAGACCTCGAGGACTATTATACGCCTTACTCTTGGAGTGATCGTTGTTGGTCGATCACTCCTGGGGAGGGGAAGTGATGTTGAGTTTCCTCCATCTGTCTGACTGTGGATTGCTGGAGTCCAAACTCTTTCAAGAGAGATGAGTTTTGTAACCTTTTCCAGCCTGATGAGCATCAACAACTCTCGTTCTGAGGTCCTCAGAAATCTCCTTTGTTTGTGCCATGATACACTTCCACAAATGTG
>JAOTRR010000001.1:1099432-1110517 GCA_028570945.1 Gogo arcuatus
TGACTGAAAACACCCGACTCTAATTTCACCTTCAGATTAACTGCTAATCCTAGAGCTTCACATACTTTTTCCACTCAGTGATATGGAATATTGGATCATTTCCTTCAATAAATAAATGACCAAGTATAATATTTTTGCCTCATTTGTTTAATTGGGTTCTCTTTATCTATTTTTAGGGCTTGTGTGAAAATCTGATGATGTTTTAGGTCATATTTATACAGAAATATAGGAAATACTAAAGGGTTCACAAACTTTCAAGCACCATTGTAGGAAGAAACAAAGGAAAGAAGGATGGAAGGAAGGAAAAGGGAAGGGGAAAAAACCCATAATGCCTCCACCCCCAAGGGGCAAAGGCTTAAGAAAATGGCATATACTGTATTTAAAGGAAGCTTCTGGACTCTGGCTTCACGCTCAGGCTTAAACTGGAGTAAATCCACATCAACTCTCATCAGAGACCTACCTGTGACTCCTGTCCCTAACAGTAAGCTCACTCGCTCTTATCTACATTAAACCATGTTTGCAGATGGACCTTTCTTTCCCCCTCTGTCAGGGAAGCTGATCCTTTATTGTCATCAAATGCCACTCCTATATCCAGACCTTCAGGATGCTTTCATTGTGCAAAGTCATCAACTAGAACAAAGGATTCTGCATGTTGTTTGCCGCATTTAATCGCCCAATGCGGCGTTTCAGATCGAGCCTGAATCACACACAATAGTTCAGGATTAAACACTGTGGGATGCCGACCTCTTTCTGCTGAAGGAATTGGCCTTATGAAAAGGTTCCATTGTATCAAATGACACACTTAGAGACTAGGTGGGAAAAGGAGAGAGAAAAAAGAAAGGTAGGTAGAAGGGTGGCACTGAAAGGGAAGTGCAGATTAAAGCTGCCTTATCGTCGGCTAAAGCGAAGTCGCTCGGCTGTACAATGTGAACTGTCTGCGCGCAGGCAGACAGGCAGTGTTTAGCTAGATTGCACCCTATGAAATGTTAAGTGCTGTTCTCGCAGCCTGCTATTCTCTACAAGAGGGGGGTGTTAAGTGTGTGTATGTTGAAAAGGTATTTATCACAGCCCGAATGCACTGGTTTGCTGAGGACTTGATTGGATCTGTGCTTACCATGCTGCACTTTCTGAGCCTTAGCAACGAGACGAGATAGCTTTTGCAGGTCGTTTGAATAGTAGCTGAAATTAGAGAATGTTTAGTCACTCTGCAAAGTGTTTTGCACCAAAGGAGCCAAAAAGCTTGTTTTTAACTCAATTCACCCCTCAAAGGTCCCCCACCAGCACTATAATATTTCTATTTATCTTTATACCACAGTGCTGTCAAATTCTTTACTCTGTTTGGTCAGAAGGTATTGATTAATCTTCTATAACAGCAGTTTTGACTATAATTTATTCATCCGACTGTAAATTTATTTTAATGTGGTCATTCTCATACTTCTATCGATTCCATATGGTTTACTTCGATGGTATTCAGTCCAAATAAATGTATGGTGAGGTTTACTGTAAGTAGAAATTCAGTTTGCACTTTTGGAAGGAGTCTCCAGTGTCAGTGCTTTGTAACAGTCAGAGGTAAAGCTGTTGTTTAACTTCAAGAGAGAGGAAGAAAAGAGAGGCTGTTGAGAGAATTATTAAGAGGAATAATAATAGCACTTTGGGATGCTCCTTTATTGGAAAATCATAGAGGAACTCCACATTGTTATATTCCTTATGTAATCTTTATATGCTGGTATGTTAACGTGGTTATGGTGGCGTTGCGTATTGTGTGTTTTTTGTTTTTAGGGAGATCTACCTCCATTCCCCCCCATTTAGTAATTGCCACTAGCTAATTACCCAGCAGCTAACTCCTCTCTTTAACACATCAAGTACGTTCCCGTGAGGGTGATGGCGTACACATGCTTTCCCCGAGACAAGTGAAGCCAGCCATTTCATTATTTCAGACTGCTGAACTCAATAGCACAGCTGAGCATGCTTGGAGGGGAAAGCTAACTGCCCTGTCCCCTATGATTACATGAGCTCATAGACATCTATGATTGATGCTCATGACTGCTTGTTTTCTGATTGACAGGCGAGAGGGGAATGGCATCCTTCATATCCAGAGAACCGGGCCAATTATACTCTCTCTCCAACTCCTGGCCACTTATGGCTATGGATTTGACCTCATGATCTCCCAATGATGGTGTCTTTTTTTTTTTTTTTTTACAGTTGGGCCATTTGGAAAACCACCTGCATGGTTTCAAGCAAAAAAACAAAACAAAAATTCCAATGGTAAGAAAGGTTTAGCATTCAAATATTAATGTCCAAGTGCAGACCGCACCTTCAACTGATGGTGGTATGGGGGATGACTGTCGATTCGTCAACAAAAAGGTGGAGAACTTGGGCTGGAGTTCTGGGTTTCTTCTGATAAATGCTAGACAGCAAGATTGCCACTGATCAGACATGGTGCTAGGGGCCACTGAAGAACTATCACAGGGGGAATGTAAGGAGAAATCTACAGTGGATATATAAATTCTACACAGCCCTGTTAAAATTGCAGGCTTTTGTGATGTAAAAAATTAAGACAAGATAAATCATATGTCAGATCTTTTTTCCACCTGTAATGTGATACAGCAACCAACAATATTCAAGTGAAACAAAAACATTAGGGGGAAAGAAGAAAAACTTTACAGTAACCTGGTTGCACAAGTGTGTGAACACCCCGTAACCAATACTTTCTTAAAGCAACTTTTGCTTGTAATACAGCACTTTCTAGGTGAGAGTCAACCAACTTCTTGATTTGGCAATTGTAGTCCACGCTTCCTTTTGTAAATGTTCCAGGTCTATCAAATTGCTCCTGTGAACAGCCCTGTTCAAGTCATGCCACAGGTTTTTGATAGGACTTAGATCTGTGTTCTGATTGGTCCATACTAAAATGTTCCAAAAATCTTCTTCTGAAGACATTCCTGTATTGATTTTGTGCTTTGGGTTGTTATTGTGCTTGAAGGTGAAATTTTTTTTTTTTTTATCTTCAGCTGTCAAACAGAGGCCTGCAGATTTTGTCAGAATAGAGGGAATCATGGATAGCTCCTAATACCAATCCAGCTTGACTAGAGTCCTACTCCCAGCTGAAGAGAAGCAGCCCCATAGCATGATGCTGCCATCACCATGCTTCACTGTGGGTATGGTGTTCTTTGGGGAATAAGCTGTCTTGTTTTTGTGCCAAACATATCTTTCAGAATTATGTCCCAAAAGTTCTACCTTAGTCTAATCAGACTATAACACATTTTGCCACGTTCTGGGGTGATTTTAGATGGGCTTGTATTTTTTTTTTTTTTGGTGAAAAAGGGCCTCCTTCTAGCCACCCTACCAGTAGCCCGTACATACATAGATTGTTGCCACACGCAGGGAGTGACCAGTACTTGCCAGATATTGCTGTAGCTCCTTTAATGTGGTACTAGGTCTCTTGGTAGCCTCCCTGATACGTTTTCTTCTTGTACGTTTCTATTTTGGAGGGACGTCCTGTTCTTGGTGATGTCACAGTGGTGCCCCATTTTCCCCACCTGTTGATGGCCATCAGTGTTCCATGGTGCATCTAATGCTTAGGGAATGCATTGATGGATACCTTTCAACAGTGTGATCAAGTACATGTTTTAAGCTCTTTGGGGACCATGGTTTCATAGTCTGATGAAACCAAGATGTCAAGAAAATGCTGCAGAAATAGCTGATCTTTATTTGGGGTTAATCAGAATAAATTCACTGATGACAGATAATTACTTTTGAACATGAGGTTTGAATGTGATTGGTTAATAACAGTCACATATGCAACCAGGTTATTGTAAGAATTTTCTTGGTTGCTATATCACATTAAAGGTGGGAAAGGATCTGATATGTTTTGATCTTGGTTTCATTTTTTAACATCGCAAAAACCAACAGGTGGGTGTAGACTTTTTATATTCTCTGTAGGTGGCTCAGATTTCTCAGACTTTTCACCATTCAATTGATACAAACTGGTTATGGGTCTTGCTAAGGTCCTGAATGTACAATTCAAATAAAGTTGTAGCATGATTGAGGGGAAAAAATGAACAAGTAATGTGGTAGGATGAAAATGGAACAGGCAACAGAAACAAGAAACTGGAAACTAGCAAGCTACTTCTTTCAAGCATTGGCACTCAATATGGGCAAGAACTATTTACTCAAAGAGCTCATTTGACGTATTTTGCAAACGACCAGCCATGGACTGTTGTTTTTGGGTGATGTGTAAGAGGAGGCAATTGCTACACCAAAAACATGCATGCTTGAAGTTGTTCTTGTAGCCAGTTGATGAGCGTGCAAGGATCTCATTTTACTTTTTCAAATAGCTCTTGAATAACTTTTGAAAACAAGGCGATATCTCATGGAAAGCTCAATATCAAAGTGTTCAAAAGTTTGTTTTCCTGTCAGACTAATAAATATAATGCAGAGATGTACACACTGGATCTAATAAACCAGTGCCAGCAGACATTATTACAAAACTTTTAAATTTACAGCATGGTAGAAACACAGGCTGGATTGCAGTGGTGCTGGCTTGCTGATGCTACGGTGGTAGAGGGCTTGAGTTGTTTACCTCCAGTGATGCCAAGGTACAGCAAAAATAGAACAATCTTCAATCCAGAGCGACAAGAGATTTTCCTGTCTTTCAAAACTCTAGTTGGAAATTCTTGGAGAAGCAAACTTTGGTCATGCAAACCTTTGGCATATTTAGAGAAAAATACTGACATCGTACAAGGAAATGTATGTGGATCCTGGAGGTGTTGAAGATTGATCATCATGAATTCCAGGAGATTCTAGAACAAAACTTGATTGCCTCTGCCAGGAGATTAAGACTTAGCCATCTTTTAACAAGATTATGACTCCAACTATACATCTCATACCATCTCAGTCTCCAACTATTGAATCCAAGTATTGATGCTTTAACTTGAGTTTTATTAGGAAACTCCCACACCCACTACCGTAATGGTTCAGCTGTAAACCAGTGGTATATTGTAGTGTGTGTTGCTTTTGAGATACTATTTGTAAGTAAGTATTTCCTATGTTAGGTTGTAGGAACAATATTGTATTCCAGACTGACAATATAATTTGACTTATTTTGTACAGATTGCACAGTTTGCAATTGAGGTCACTAGACGACAGGAAGATGCTGAATGTGGCAGATTGGTAATTCCCGAAGTTCATGACTGCCGCAATGCTGCTTTCTTAATGGAGGGGAGACGTGTTGAAGCCAGACACGTAAACGATTCAGAGCAGCTTGTGCCAGGAAATGGTGTGGCGAGGTATGAAAAATTCGTGGTATGAAAATGGTACCAATAATCTGCTAATGGGGGCTGCATCACACCACCCCATTGTTGATTATTTTCCTATAATCTTGTTTTATTCCGTACATGGCATATTTCAAGGGATCCCGACAGCATTCAGATTTTCATATCAAGATCGAGCTCTACACCAGTACCCTGTCTCACCTTTATCAAGACTCAGCACTCACTCAGCATTATTGTAATTATGAATCTTGTTCATAGATATGATCAGTTTAAAATTGTTGAATTTTATGAGCAAAGTGCTGATTTAGATGAACAGAATACAAAGATGAGATGTTCGTGAAGTTGCCCTCTGATAAAAACAGGAGGTTCTGAATATCAATTCAGTTTGGGGGGAAAAAGGAATAAGAATTATGTTTTTCTTTATCCTTCCTATTAACATGCTTTATTTCTTTAATGATTCCCAGTATGTTCCTGCCTCTCTGTGTGTGTGTGTGTGTGTGTGTGTGTGTGTCTCCATTCCATCTTCTAGTCATACATATTCTTTCTCTCTTTTGTCCTCCCTCCAAGGTCCAGCACAGCTCAGCAAAAGAGGGAGGGGAGGATTAAAATCAGATTTACTTGAAAGCAGATTCTCTCCCTGGATGCTAATTTAATCAAGCCCTGTGCAGCATTGAGACCTGCTGGATGCATTTTCACCAGCTGATCTTGGATCCGTTCCTTGTAATGCCACCTGCCTCACTATTAGACTTGAGCCTGATCCCAGAATAGCAACAATCAAACCCTGGAATTATTTATAAGAGGCCATTTTCTTGCACAGTCTCCCACCATGGCAGCACAGAGCCGCCCCACATCACTCATCCCGTTAGCTTGAGCTGAACAAGCTCCAGCCGGCCGCACATTAACTCGTACACATTACAGAATCAGAATGCCACAAATAAAAGTCAAACAAGGCCAATTACAGGGAAATGGGTTCTGGCATGGAGAGACCAGCCATGCTTAAAAAAAAACCCCTGATCAAAACGGTCATAATTAGGATGTTAATACGTCAACAACGACCCATTGCCCTGAACAGTTTTTGAAATATTCTTATTTTGAATGCTAACTAGACCACAGCTGTGCTCCTTTCACTTTCTAACTCTCTCAAACACAGATGGGTTATAATGGAAAGAGATCAGGAGCCTGGCAGACCAGGTAATTATATGGATTAGCTTTGTTTACAGGGAGAGCAGCAGCACGCATTAATGCATTAAGGAACAGCAATAACAGCCCATCCTTTCTGATTACATCAACCCTAATATGCAGCCCAACGGCGTGCATATTAGCTAACCTCATATACAACACTGATTATTTTATTATTACCAAGGATATTGTGGCTTGAATCAAGCATGATCATATCACTCAAATGAAAACCACAGGGTTAACCATGAGGTCACCAGAGGGATGAGTTATAACTGGCCGTCTTGTCCTTATAATGTAAATCAAAAATCTTTGAATGGCAGGCCCAGTACGTGTTTCCCTTCTGATTCTGGGCTTTAACTGGCAGATGATCAGTCTGAAGGATTTTTTTTTTGTGCCAATATCTATGCCTTTATAGGTTCCCATGTCTTTTAAAATCTAAAAGACTGAAAAGCTGCACAATTTGATTGGCTTCCCTTCTCATCAATTATTCAGGAGGCACTACAGTTTGAACTAATTATGGCTAAAAGGCTGACCCATCTCAGCTATCTGGGACCACGAGAACTCCCAATCCTCCAGCTCAGGGACAGTCAAAACCCCAGCAGAAACGTCAGGAATATCACTCCAAAAAAAGAAATATTTAACTACATTTGCACTCAGTCCATGAGGCCAGAACAAAATCTCTAACAGAATCAGTAAGGGCGAGTTAGGCTAGCTCACAGTCTTTGATGCAGGATTTCTAGCGTTCTCAGGAGAAGACCTTTCTTAAACACATCTAGGTTGTTGGTTCTACCCAAAGTGTTTGATGTGTACCTAAAGGATTCTTACTGCTTTTAAGGATTTGAATGATTTTGCTCTTATTGTAGGTTAAGGATGCACAATTCTCATTCAAGTTCAGAATAGGCTGATGACTTCTTAAGCACCTACGACCATCATGCAACACACCAGACTACACAAGTTTCATTAAGAGGCACAAATGAAGAACAATGCAATAATTAGTGTCACCACAACATATTCAGAGTTCCCCAGCTCCATCCTAAGCTTGGGTTACTATCCGTGTGGGGTTTTGCATGTTGTCCATGTGGTCGTCTAGGTTCTCTGGTTTCCTCAAATCTCCAAAAAACATACAGGTAGGCGAATTGGAAATGCTAGGTGTAAATGAGTGTGCGACTGTGTGTGTGTGCGCGCGCGTGCGCACTTGCATCCCATCCAGGGTGTATTCCCAGCTTGAATAGGCTCTGGATCCACTGCAGGATAAAGTGGTTACTGAAGATGAAGGAAGTACGGTGAGCATGCCCAGTATGGTTAACTATGTATGTTTCTGTGTTAACTAGCTATGGCCAAGTCTGAACATGTGACTGCAGTTGGGCACCACAGATCTAGCTGGTTTTGTGGATTCGTAATTTAGATTCTGCAGCTCTTATTCACTGTTTGTGGCAGAAGTCAAACACATTGATCACTGATAGTGCAGGCTCTCAATAAGGCTGAGCACTCCTCCTCTGTGATAACTGAAAATAAGCTCATGTTTTTCAATAAACATCTTACTTTCCGTGCTGCTTTAGTGGCTGCCGGAGGCCATGGATTGGCTATTGTAAATTGGTGTTTACTTTAGCAGGATCACTCGTCTCATGACTGGATATTCGATCATATCATTTTCTCTATTGGTATGCTCAGTGTCAGCTTTCCAAATGTCAGAAAGAAACAGGCACGCACATACACACAGCCTGAGGCACTGTCTATGCAGAGAGTGGAGCAGGTAAGTGAAGTGTGTATTGCTAATGTAATATTCCGAGAATAAACAGCTAAAGCCCTAGCCATTAATCTGCTGCAGATTGAGGGAAATATGAATTATCTTAAGCACCTTATCTCCTCCTTCTCCGTCTCTGATCCCCTCTGAGGTCCCTTATTGTGTTTTTGGTCATTACCCACTGACGGCCGATACATCCTGTGAGGAGCTTCTCCTATCAACAGAGAAGGTGGGAAGACAGATGAAAGAAGAGAGAGAAGAAAGCAGAGAGAGAGAAACCACCTCCAGTGGTGTTAAGAAATAGCATTAATTTTTCTGTTTATGAAGTGATTTTAGAATATACGCCCCATTAAGCAAATTTTCAACCTTTTTATTTTTATTCCCGTTCTGCAGTGGCCTCAACCTGTGCAGATTTACTCAATGTTTTCTGTGTCATTAGAAACTCATTTAGCAAGATTTAGCCTCCAAATTTTCAAGAAAAAAGTGTGTGCATGTGTGTTAATATGCTTAGCCCAGCTGATTGTGCTGTTTTTTTTTTTGGTTAGATAATCAGTTCTTTTATACTTCTGGGAACAGGCTGATTAATGGCTATAACTACATACAGAGACAGAAGAAAGAAATTATGCCCAGATCAACTCAACTCTCTTAACACCTTAACAACCATCCTGGCCCATGTTATGAGCCAAACACCTGCGTGTGCTCCACAGTTCGCCTCCTGCCTCATGCTCATCCTTTTCCCCTGCACTCGTCTCTGCACCCCTCCATCTGCTCCCCTCTGCTTTGGCTGGGACTCGCACCGATTTGGCCATGTCTGTTCGTTAGTTGAGGGCTGCTGCCGCCTCCCTAAAGTGATTACTGTAATTAATTGGATGGCACTCTCACCAGTGTGCTGATAGAATAGTTAGCGCCACTTTTAATGCTGAGGTGAGTATTGGTTGGGATCAAAAGGAAGCATATACCTGAAGTCACTTCTGCAGTAACTTTAATCCACACCACTGCAGCCATAAAAAGCCTGGATTACAATGGATGTCTTGAAGAAAATAAAGGTTAAGATTCTTTCCTCTGGTAGACACTTTTCTTTGGACCTCTGGCAGAACCATACACTGAGGGGAAAAAAAGGTTAAATTGAGCAACCTAAGTGGTTCTTAGGTCTGTCCTGGATACTGTTCAGGAGATGTGAACCCAAGAACAGCTAACTACTAAATTACTTCTGGTGTAACCAGTTGCCATCAGGAGCCACATAATTAGTTGAATGGAGTTGACCCGTGTGCAATTAAAGAGTCACGTGATCTCAATATACATGTACCGGTTCCGGGAAGACCCCAAAGCATCAGGAAGACCAAAGAGCTAACAAAACAAGTTCTAGAAAAATATAAATCGAGGTTTGGCAAATGGGTAAAGAGGGATTTAGTCAGAGAAGCAACCAATTGCCCAAGAATGATGCTACTACCACATTACCACATGTGATTACATTACATTGTAGGCATTTAGCAGACGCTCTCATCCAGAGCGACGTACAACAAGACCCTGACATGCCCACAGCAGTGGGCAGCCCAGGGAGCAGTTAGGGGGTTAGGTACCTTGCATTGTTGGCTTTCCACCAAAATGTAGAACTCTGTGCCAAGGCCAAAACTTTTCAGTTTTGGTCGCAGCAGATTAGAGAACCTTTTTCCCCACATTTGGCAAACAAGATCTTTGGTTGTACTGGATTCTGTAGATACATATCCAAGAACTGCTGCTGTAATCATAAAGGCCATCCTGTGCTTATCCCAGGACTCTTATTCAATCTGTTTATACTGCACATACGTTTAACACACTTGGTATCATCCAGCGTCACCTAGGAGAGTCTGGTTTCTCTCAAAGTTTCACCTGTGACAATGTCAACTTTTAAGAGCTTTACCAACAAAATGGAACTAAATCGAATCTGAAACTTTACAGGCTCTTTGTGGAACCCCAACACCTAAGTAGGAAAAAGGCTTAAGGAGGACATGAAAGCAGAATGCAAGTGAGTAGACTCCAACTTTTCGCTCAGCTGTAGTTAACTAACCACATAGAATAGTTTCAATGTGCATTGATGGAGTACCAAAAGCAATTTAAAAATGCTCTACATATTTCATTTTCTTCCCTGTTTAAAGTTGCACGGACAATACCACTTATGCTTCTGTTGATGACTGACTTGATCTCCTCTTTCTCTTTGTTGCAGTACTATTCAGTATTTTGCACAATAAAAAAAAAATCTGCCTTGGGTTATTTCCTCACTCAATTGACAGGATGATTGAGCACACAGCATCATCCTGATGATAATACAATCACCGTGCTCGTCTAAGTCTTCATCAAGTTGAAGTATCTTGAAGTGATGGAAGGCCAAGGAGACTGTCTGCTTTGTAGTATGCATCGAGTTGCTTTGCTTTTGCATCATTGTTTTTGCAACTTGGTTTGGGACAAGCAGGTGTGAGATTGTTGAAGTATAGAAAAAAAAACCTAATAAGTTTGGCTGTGCTCACTCGTTTACACTTTCAGAAGGGTAACGTGTAGCTCGGCATGTCTCGCTTTCTTGCGTTCAGATTTTGCTGTAATTCCATTTGCCATGCCACTGAGGTCCACTGACACAATTTCAACACTCAAAACCTGGGACATTATCAGTACATGTTTAGTTGTAAACTTCAGGCTCTTAGGTCTATTTGGCGTTGATTAATTTTACATGGCGAGGTGGGATAATGCAATAATTACTCGAGTATCTCTGGGATTTTAGACCTGTATTTTACTTTCTATAATTTATTTCTATGAAATAACCCCAGGTGATATATAGCTCTGGAAAAAATTAAGCGACCACTTTGATTTTTTCTTAAATCAGCATCTCTATGTACGGCAGCCATTTCATTCCAGTGTCTG
>JAOTRR010000001.1:1163762-1177225 GCA_028570945.1 Gogo arcuatus
GGGCTGTTTAGACAGAGTGAGAAGGGAGCTGTGGGGCTTTATCCTTGTGGTATTTGGACCAAAGCATGTTACAGACATTTCATTCAGACCTTAGGGAACTGTGTCAGCTTGTGGAAAAGGGGTATAATATGCCACCTTTAAATTATTCTTCTTCTCTTCGAGCTTACAGTTAAGGCTCCTGAGTGGAACTGTTCGTGGTTTGTCCCGTGAGTTTGAATCCGGACAATGCTACAGCCATCCGTGGTCCAAGAAAGCAAAAATTGGCTGTGCTGAAGTCGGAATCCCTCGTTTCCAAGGACCAATAGTAGCTGAATAGAATAGTTGTTGTCAAAAACAACATACTGGCTAAGTACTGTTATTTTCACCTCACCTAGTGCTCTCTATATGCTTGTATTGTAGCCTTGGTATTTTCACAGAGCACGATTTGCAGTCTGCTTTGCTTGCCATCATTAATTGTAAAATACATCCAGATTGCTGTCATTTCGTCATCTGTTCATTAGTGCAACAACATACACTAGGCTTACGTCAAATAGCACCACCTGTATCAGACTGTATATCAGACTGAGAGACACCAGTATCAGCACTGATGCATCCCAGGTGTGTAGAATTACAGAAAGAAATCATGAATTACAGGGGGAAAATTAATCATTCATGAATCAGTTGTAGAAGTCGTCAACATTTCAGGATGTTTGGAAACTGAAGAAAGAGGAAAATTTAAAGAAAGGATATGCGGAATAAGAATGAGCAAATGGTTAATAACAACTCCAGAGCTCCTTAAAATCTGAGTTATGGTTCTGGATATTTCCCCCTGGCAGAAATGCAGTCCTTTACTCCAGAGTATTACAGAAATAGTGTGAAAACAGCAAGAGGGTGTCAATGGTGTTTCACAGCTCTATTGTTTGCTGTCTGTATCGGAGGTTTAGCGCAGCTTCCTTTGATACCTTGCTATCAATAGCTAGTGTTAGACACGTCAGGTTTCAATGGAATGATTTTTTTTTTTTTCCTGGGAATAATAACCAGCAATTATATAAATCCAGGGTCCATCTGCTCATTTCTCCAGGCAAATGTGTTCATCAAAGCTTGGCACTGCACCATGAGATAAAGACAGAGGGAGAGAGAGAGAGAGAGAGAGAGAGAGAGAGAGACTGGCATTCGTTCCTGCCGTCCAGTCACGGTTTTTGCAGATAGTAATAAAGGCAGAGATGGATGCCGTGCTTAGTAGAGAGAGAGAGAGAGAGAGAGAGAGAGACACACACACACCCACACAGTGTGTTCAGCTTCAGAGCTCCAGGGGAAGTAAATATCTCCACCTATAAAACTAGAACAAGCTGAACCAAAGGAAAGAGACACTGTTAAATATATTTCTCTTCAATATCCAGAGCAGATTGGTATCATATGATTCAAAAGATAATGAACATGTAATTTAAACCTTTATTTTTTCCTCTGGACAGTTCCAACAGTCACACCAACAATGGTAAGAAAGTAGGCATAAAGAAAGCAAAAATGTTCCCCCAAAATGTTCCCTTAGCATATATCGGACAAATGTTAATGTTAGTATTAGACAGTACAGATTGATTCACCCGTTCACTGGAAGATCGTTTTAAATCTCGAGTCCAAGACAAATGACACGCATATATATCACAAACATAAAACGCCACACTATGTGCAGGTGTCATGATACTGAGCCAAGAAAAGGGAAGCGCTCAGTAGGCTATTATTTGTTTCACAAATCAGATGGATGCTGCATTAAAAATGTCATGATTTCTAATCTCAATGTCTCTAAAAGCACCAACATCACCATTTACTGAGCGGTGTTCTGATGGTCAAATGTGGCTCTGCATCTCAGACCTCCTAAGCTGCCTTGCTCTCTGGGTGGAGGGTCATCTCCGAGCACACGTACACAGCATGTTCATGATGAACGAGCCGCAGTTTGGCTGGCTGGCATCATGCGGGTCTGAGGATGTGTGTGTGTTAACCTTCACCCTTCCCAGTGCTCACAGCTGACAGGGAAGATCTAGCTGGCAAGAATTAGTTAAAGTTCAATTAGGAGAGAAATCTGCACCGATCTGAGTGTTGTCTGTGGTGATGCATCATATTCACGTGACTAATTTCAATCCAAATCACACGCATATATATCACAAACATAAAACGCCACACTATGTGCAGGTGTCATGATACTGAGCCAAGAAAAGGGAAGCGCTCAGTAGGCTATTATTTGTTTCACAAATCAGATGGATGCTGCATTAAAAATGTCATGATTTCTAATCTCAATGTCTCTAAAAGCACCAACATCACCATTTACTGAGCGGTGTTCTGATGGTCAAATGTGGCTCTGCATCTCAGACCTCCTAAAATCAGATTTACATCCGCTTCTGAATATAATCTTTGTGTGCTTATAGTGAATCTGGTGTATGCCCCGTTTATATTTACATTACACGGTGTCTGGAATCACTTATGGTGTCAAGGCTGGACATTCACCGTTATTTATTGTATGCTAAATTTTACATCCTCGCCCACCAAAATGTTTGATTGTGCACATACTGCGTTAAAGATCTTAACAAATCTTGTACGCAACTTCGAAGATTTGGAAGAAAGAAGGCTTCCTTTGTTTTCGTCTCTATGTTTGTGCCTCCTAGTGATCGACGTGATACATTGCTAGAACAATAAGCATACTGGAAGAGTAAGCTGAAAAATTCAATTTACACAAAAATATTTTCTCTCCTAAATTTTTCAAAAGTAAAACAGAGAAGGTAATTAAAGGTGTCTGTAAAGGAACCAGATGAACGTACTGGGCTCTTGTAAGGGCTGTTGTTACCTCTTCTGGTCTGCCCAGTGCCGGAGTTCCTGTGAGCAGGATTGCACGTTTGGCGTTCTGGATCACCGGCACCAGGATCTTCGTCCTCGCTGCATTCCGGGACTTCAGGTAGTGCGACTCGTCCACTATGACAACGCCAAAGCGCTGCTGTTTCAGCGCATCCACTAGCGACTGTGCGCCGTTGGTGAGCAACCCGTAACCCAGAACTGTCACCTTGCTCTGGCTGATCCCCCTAAGATTACACACAGTGTCTATTAGTAATTACCTAGGCACAAGACGTACAGTAATCCTGAATCTGGATTATATTCGGATGGTTTCTGACACTTAGGACATTGCAAGGGGACTGGAAATATGGTCAAGCTTTAAAGCTTTTGATCTTGTTATGATGAAGGAATCCAGACCAATTTAAAAATGCCAACACAAGTGAGCATCTTCAACATCACTTCATGACCACTCACCTTGAGAATTTTTGCTTTTTTTAAAATAAGAATTAAATTGTTACTGTTAATCTTATGCTGACCTACGCCCAGTTAACATGCATCCAGTACAATCTTTCTACTAAATTTTCAGTACAAGTTGCCCATTAAATAATTTATTCCCTTAAATTATCCATTTTTATGTCCTTTGGCTCATGAGGCATTGCTCTGAAGGATTGCCTATTTTTAAACATGCAGTTTGCGCTGTGTATCCTTACAATGGATGCCATTTGTTTTGCACTGTGGATCCTCTTGATAGTAGCCATGTTTTCACTGTTTGCCCCGTAGGCCATCAGAGTTAAAACATCACAAACACAAGGCCATCGAGAAGCCGTTGCCATGGCAGCGAATAGCGGGTCGGATCGACCCCAGGCCGAGATCTTTGGGATGAGCAGGCCAATTTGTGCAGCTCTTTTTAGAAGCATCGATAACGGGCAAAAAGGCAACAAGACCCCTGTGCCTGTGCAATCCGCCTTCCTGATATATCCAGGCAAAGGAGCTTGAGCTTTTGCTCAAAACACACAGTACACACACTCCTACTGAATGCCGGCTTGCTATTAATATTTCTGTAAAAGGCCTTTAGTTCTCGTTGGATTCATGAGAAGGTTTAGCGCAAGAAAGTTTAGTTTGGGGTTGTTCTCAAACAACTCGGCACGTCTCAGCCATAATATCTGAGAATCTGCACGAAGCCTGAGCTCAATCTATTTTAAAAAAGAAAAAAAAAAAAAAAAAAAAAGTACAGAACACATTTTCCTGAAATTACTCAAGGGGTCAGCATTCATACCATGATTGCGAAGCTCAAACTGGGAAATGCAAGAAAGTAATAACTGCCAAAAAAAAAACCCATCACATATTTGTTTTATTTCACCATGTTCGGAAGAAAATAGAGCATCGGTATAAAAAACATACACCGATTTGTAGTTTTTGGTCTTACCGACATAATTTGTCTTCAATGCCTTTTGAACTATAACCTGCAAGATTAAACAAGTAAAAAAAAAAAAAAAAGTGGCATACATGATATCAGCTTTGCTCTCCACCAGGTTGATGTCGTCAGGATGGAGCTCGGGAACCCAGAGCTCCAGCTCCTCGATCCATGGGTACTTCAGTGAAGATGGCACCACGATCAGCAGAGGCCACTCGTGTCTGTAGAGGTACGCCACCGAGATGGCCTGCACCGTCTTTCCAAGCCCCATCTTCAGCAGCAGAGTTTAAACCATTCACCATTTCTCATTATAATAAACACCAACTTTGATTCATTTGGGTGATACTGAACATTGGAATCAGGTACAACAATTCTGAATCGACTCAAAGAAAACGAATCGGTTCAAGGGATGGATAAAGTTACAGTAGATTTAGAAAGATCTTTTTCTACCTTTAATGTGATATAGAAACCAACCACGTTCAACTGAAAAACAAATAAGACAGTGTAGGAAATAAAAGCAGCTTTGGGACCAAAAGGTCGCCAGTTCGATTCCCTGGACCAGCAGGAATGGCTGAAGTGCCCTTGAGCAAGGCACCTAACCCCCAAATGCTCCTCGAGCTGCCCACTGCTGTGGGTATGCCAGGTTCCTGCTGTACGTCACCCTGGATAAGAGCGTCTGCTAAATGCCTCTAATGTAATGAAGCCGTTCCTTTGTGTGCTTTAGGTCATTATCATGCTGGAAGGTGAAATCTTTCCTCATCTTCGTTTGTGCCAAAATACAAAGTATTTGGAGAGATCCAAGAACCCCTCTATCTTGACTACAGCCCCAGTCCCAGCAGAAGAGAAGCAGCCACATAGCATGATGCTCCCACCACCATGCTTCACTGTGGGTATGGTGTTCTTTGAGTGATAAGCTGTCTTGTTACTGAACCAAACATGTCTTTTAGAATTATGCCCAAAACGTTCTACCATGGTCTCTTCAGACCAAACCTTAAGTGGGCCTGGATGTTTTAAACTTGAAAAAAAGGCTTTTGGTGTCGAGTTACCCCACCCTATAGCCCAGACATGTGAAGAATATGAGAGAATGTTGACACATGCATCCAGTACTTGCTAGATATTCCAGCAGCTCTTTTAATGTTGCTGTTGGTCTCTTGGCAGCCTCCTGGTCGATCCCTTTCGACAGTTAGAACCTACACATCCTTTGTAAGCTCTTTACGGATCATGGCTTCAGGAGTTGGATGAAACCAAAAAGATGTGAGAAAATCCTACAGAAACAGCTGCTGTTTAGTTGACAGGTGTATGACTGGTTAATTCCGAGCACAGTCCCATGCTCCATTATAAAATGGTGGGCGCACTTGTGCAACCAGGTTATTGTGTTTTGTCTTGTTTTTTTCTAAAATCTTTGTTTGTTTTTCACTTGAGTTTTGTTGGTTGCTTTACAGGTGCATTACAGGTGGAAAAAGATCCAACATGTTTTTTCTTGTTCAACTTGTGTGTAGACATTTTATATCCACTGTATTTCTAAAAATCTGCTCGAAAGTCTATGTTTGAGCTATGATTATCTGATTGATGAAATACTAAACGATATTAAATATTTATAAGCCAAAGGGATCAAAAGGAAATCAGCATACAGGGTCATAATACTGCAGAATTTTTTGGGGGGAGGTTCCCCATGTTTCATGTTTGAGCAGCTAATTATTGAGACCTTTATTAGTAGAATAAGGAGTAGGCCATAAAAATACTAAAACACACAGATAAAGCCTTGGAGTGTTTTAGTTGAACATTTCCACAATATGTACTACAAGTTCTATAACCTTTTCTTGCATCAAATTGGTCTGAACAGGAACAATTTCACTTTTCACCAAGAAAAAAAACAAAAAAAACACAACAGGCTTACCTCATCGGCAATCAAACACCTGCAAGACAAAAACAAAACACGGGGAATGAAATAATCAAGAATTATTCTTCTCGTGCTCCGATTCGTTTTGGACACCGAATGACTCCAGAGGTGATCAAAAGTAATGGCCATCTCATAAGCAGTGCCCCAGATAATTACCTTGCAAATTACGTTTTTCATTTCTGCCCACAATCGATGTCTGAGGAGGCTGACTTATTGATCCAGCCAGGTACTGTGAAAACAGAGCTTCCTGTCTTGTGCATCCTGCTCAATATAGTTTCACACACCTGACATTCAAAATCCAATTAAACTGCACCAGTTATCAGTGTAGGGGCACAGAGCGTTAATTAACGGACTATTATACCACAGTGCTGCTGAATTCTTGAATCTGAAGGTGTTGATCAATTTGCTATAACAGAAGCTCTGACAGTAGTTTTGGTTGTGATTTAAATGTGACTATTAATGCGTTTGTTCTAAAATGTTACTGTTTCTAGAGTAACAGTGCATTCATATGGACCTTTATGGCAGATGATCGGCATAATCCAAGACTAATAAAAAACCAGACACATTTGTTGATGAGAGAGGGCAGAGGAGAAAAACCAGACTGGTTCGAGCAAACAGAAAGGCTACGGTAACTCAAATGACCACTCTAACCGTGCTCAACAGAAAAGCACCTCGGAACATGTAAAACATTAAACTCTGAGGCAGATGGGCTACAACAGCAGTAGACCACATCAGGCTCCACTTCTGTCAGTCAAGAATAGGAATCTGAAGCTACATGGGGCTCAGGATCACCCGAATTGGGTTGCGGAAGATTGAATAAAGATGAGGCGATGTTTTTTCAACTGTTTAGTTTTGATGAACTTGTTAGCACTGTAGCCTCAGATTCCTGATTTTATCTTTAGCACAGAAGTGTTTTCTCGTTTCGTGATTACATGATATGCTGTAATTCTTTTTTTTTTTTGGCTTATTAACTTCAAGAGACAGAAAAAAGGAGAGTCTGGTGAATGAACTGTAACTGGTGTTCGTAGCTGATACAAAGTAAGTGATAAGAGGAATTAACTTGCCTTGTTGATACTGCATAACATCAAATGTACCTATAAATGGTCAGAAAGTATGAAAAACAATAACATTCGTAATAATTGTCGGAAAAACATTTACAATGTTTTCTCTTGACTTCCTGAAATATCTACTTGGAAAAATTGAACAAGCTCCCGAGTGACCTCTTGAAGATAACTACTCTAATCGAATGTTCAGGTGGACATTCGACTCTATAAATAAGGTTTAAAATGCAAGTCTTTCCAAGACTTTTTGGAAGAAGAGCTCAGGAAGTTGACAGAGGAGGTGACAGTGGACATGCACTGCCAAAAATATACATCAGGGATTCAGTGTGATGAGCTGCCATCCATTACGAGATGTCTGCCAGACATGCCATGATATACAAAGAAACCTCGCTCTCTAATGGTGTGAAAGAAACGATGTGCGGTGTCATCATCATAACTGTGGTACGAAGAAATGTGTAGATATTACATCACCAAGAGAAGGGGTATAGAGAGGAAAACAGAAGAAGACAGAGCGCTGAGCCTTGAGGGACACCAGTGTTCAGTCTGCAGGGAGCACATGTTTATTCTCTCTGAGTCACCTGACATAACACCCCTACAGGTAGAATACAAACCACTGGAGCAAAAAAACTTCTGCAGTGATGCAAACTCTTGCATGTCCTGTTTGTCTGGAAACAACCTGTATACCTGCTGCTATTTTACTAATTCTGCATTTATTACTGAAGTACACTCCACGGATTCTTCTGTCTACATATGAAGTGGGTGAAATGGGTTTTCAAGCGACATCAATGTCTTTGAACAATGGCTTGTTGAGGTTGGTGCTAAATGAGCTCCCAAGTGGCTGTCATCCTGAGTTAATTGAGGCACAATTGTTTCAAGGGTTTATCCTGAATCGTGGAAAAGGCAAAAAAAACAAAACAAAATAAAACCTACCAGTTATTGGCATGCTTAAAACCTTGTGGATTAGGAATTCAACACAGGAATTGTGCACACCTGTGTGCAGAATGTCATTTCAGATCACCCCCTCACATCTATCAGACTTTGTCTTGAAAGATGACAACACCTGAAGACCACGCAGAGTGCCAATGTTCTCAGCAAATCTCCAGTAGCAACAAGAGCATCAAAGCTGGACCATTAGGGAATGCAAAAAAAAGCTGCCTCAAAGGAAAATCAGTATCCTTTTTGCATCAGACTTTGGCGCAAAAAACATGAGTCGAGGCTGGTACAGTCTCACCGCCTCACAATTCCAGGATATCTACTTCGATCCTGAGTCTGGGGTACTGTCTTGCATGTTCTCCCCATGTCTGTGAGGGTTTTGTCCAGGTTCTCCATCAAAAAAACACAACATTCCAATACCTGGATTGGCAATTCTAAATTGCCCCAGGTTTGGGTGAGTGTGTGGGTGTGTCTGTGCATGATGCGCTGCAACAGACTGACATCAGAGTTTTTTTTCCTGCCTTGTGCCCAGTGTTCCTGAGGTGGACTCCAGATCTGCTGCAACCCTGATCGGGATGGAGCCATTATTGAAAATGAATGAGTCCACGGAAGCATCTCGTTTGGTCTACGATACAGGCTGGTGATGGCAGTGTGATGTCAGGTAGTGATTCCCCAGCATACATCAAGCACAGTGATAGAAGAAGAAGAAGAAGAAACCTTTGTCACATACACATTACAGCACAGTGAAATTTTCCTTCACATATCCCAGCTTGTTAGGAAGTTTGGGTCAGAGCACAGGGTCAGCCATGATCCAGTACCACTGGAGCAGAGAGGGTGAAGGGCCTTGCTCAAGGGCCCAAAAGTAGCAGCTTGGTTTGAACCCCAACCTTCTGATCAGAAACCCAGAGCCACTACTGCCCCATACCCACTAAATAATGTTTGAACAGTGACTCCAGTTTATCCACCAAGTCACAAAGCATGGCTCATCAAAGCCAGGAACAAGACTGCATTTTCTTTCTCAGGTTCCTTGCACAAACCATGGATCTCAAGCTTATCAAGCAATCTTTGAGATGCTGCGTAAACACCGTCCGCAGCATAAATGAGAAGCTGGTCAATTTCAAACAACTGTGCGATACAATCAGTCTTGCATGGTTCAATATTTCTGACACACCCAGGCAAATTTACGTTGCTCTTGGAAGCCAAAGAAGGTACAGGCAACCTGATACTTGTGATCACTCCATAACAGCGGCCAATCTCCATATGCAGCCAGAGCTGAAATTAAGAAAGGAAGTACAGTATGGATTTTCTTAAACTCACCATACTCTGTGATGGATGAGCTCAAACTGGGGAAGCACTAACAAATTTGTTACTTTTAACTGAAGAACCTTTTTACTTTTATTTTATCTGAACATGCTCGTCATGTCTGAACATGGTTTGGATATTAGATATCATATTTGGCCGTTTCCTGATGCTTTTCAGGCAGTGCTCTGAAACCAGAAAATCATGAACAGCAAGTCCTCTCTGCCAGTCAGGAAAAACCGCGTGAATGAGTCAGCCTCAGAGGTATTTCATTTTTCAAATTAAATGTGAGGTTTTTTCCCCCCACAGTGAAAGAACCCATAAAGAAAAGATGTGCGTTTCATGTTCACTGGGATTGTGATTTTTCTGCTGAATCTTTGAGGGGAAAAATTTTAATTGCTCCAAGCTTAGTCAAGCTAAGCTGAGGATTTACAACAATTATGTTTTTCTCCGAGTGATTGTGAACCATGTACCTCTTGTTTACGTTACAGTTACTACTGTTTGCATCATTACAATTTCAGTTAAAGCTGATTCAGTGTCGCTTATGGTAACAGTGGACTTATTACAACGAGTAGCTTCACTACAGTTTACAATGTTCATGTTAAAATGTCTCACAATTTGGGAATTTGGCTCCATCTCATTTTTTATTCAGCACAAATTAGGTTACGTTATAAATATTTATATGCCACTGAACACAACACATGCTTTGCACCAAATTATTGTAGCAGTTTCAGTAGTTTACATGATAAACATATTTGATAATGCTCATGCTGTTTAAGTTAATATACAATCAGTGTTGTTTATAGCATTTAGCGTGGATTTACTGCTGTATGTGACATTTCTGCTTTTTGTCCTATTTTTCAGATGCAAGCATCTAATGAGAGAGAAATGCATTCCGAGAGACAAGGAAAGTGGGATACGGAGACACACATTTACAAAACAATGACAGAATGATGCATTCTGGGAGAAAAAAACAAAAAAAACAAAAAAACAGTGAGATGTCAGAAAGGAGAACACACTTCATCCCCTTTCCGCCTTCTAATACGGGAGACCATGATTAATGTGCCCTGTGTTGTTTTCTTCTAATTAATCCACACTAGCACAGGTGTGTGTGTGTGTGTGTGTGTGTGTGTGTGTGTACCCAAGTGTGCACATGTGCATATGTGTGTCGTGTGCCATTTCCATGCTCATTAATCACTCTTCTTTAAATAAGCTGACTCGTGCCAAGCCTGTTTCTGTTTCAGCACCTGAAGACCTTTCCCTTCTCCTTGTTGTTTTAAATGTTATCTCTGATATGCACGGGGTTCAAGTGTCAAGTCAAACCACCTGATCCCTCCTCAATGCACCGCATGGAAAAGAAGTAACCCTGGATAACTGCAAGAGTCGATTATCATAAAAGGGTTAGTTGTGTCCTTTTGTATCTGGACAGCTTGTTCAGTCAACAAAAACACTTCCAGGATAGAGGAGATAGCAAACAGTGCCAGCCTACCAGGGCTCTTAAAGCACCAGGACTAATATTAGAAACCCAATGACCAACAAAATGCTAGGACTGGATACTGGACTGTAATTTAAAAAATAAATAAATAGTACAGTGAAACACGGCAATATGTAAACATATAAATTTTTGCATTCCAACATTTCTAAATGTCAATACACAACTAAAAAGCCTGAACTTATTTTTTATTAAAATAATAATAATAATAATAAGACGGGGAATGTTTTCTAGGATTAAATGTTAGGAATTGTGAAAAGCTGAGTTTCAATGTATTTGGCGAAGGTGTATGTAAACTTCTGACATGAACTGTAAATGTAACAATAAATGTATAAAAAGTATGATGTGTTACAGGAAGCTTTGGGTTGGTAACAGTAACTATGCTTCGTGTTGGGCCACATCACACCACCCTGTTGTTGATTATTTTCCTATAACGACATGCTTCCATTCCTGACATAGCTTTCCATTATTTCTTACAGAACGCCTAACTCCTCTCTAACATGGTTTTAGCGTCATGGTATTCTTTGACCCTGACCTACAGTGGATATAAAAAGTCTACACATCCTTGTTAAAACTGCAGCTATAAAGGACTTTGACATCATCTTGGTTTCATCACTCTGCTGAAGCCATGGTCCGCAAAGAGCTGACAAATCATGTCCAGGATCTCAGTGTGGAAAGGTATAGATCAGGAGAGGGGTACAAAAGGAGCTTGGATCCAAGGAGCTCAGTGCAGATCTGAGAAAGAGGATCACAGATTTACACACTCAGGAATGCCTCTTGGAGCCATTTCTAAACAACTGCAGATTCCAAGCTCATCAATTCAAACAACTGTAAGTACAAGTTATTGGGAGGTGGAGTCACTTTGCCAAGCCACTTTGCTGGAAGAAGACCCGAACTGTCTCCTTCAGCTGAGAGGAAATTGGTTTGGATGATCAGGAACAACCCAGGAACCACCAAGGCACAGGCCTGCCATGAACTGGAAGCTGCTGGAACACAATCAAGCAAGTTTTACATCGCAATGGACCGAGAGGCTGCCGTCCAACAAAGAAGCCCCTGCTCTAAAATTGACACCTTCAATCCTGACTAAAGTTTCCAGCTAACCACATGGACAAAGAAAAAAGTCTTCTAGAGGAAAGTTTAATGGTCAGATGAGAAAAGGTTGAGTTGTTTGGCCACAATGACCAGAGGTACAGAGGAACACTGTACCAGCTGTAAAGCATGGTGGTGATAGCATCATGCTCTCTGGAGCTGTTTTGCTGCCAGTGGAACTGGTGCACTGTGCAAAGAACCTCAGAATTCTTCAGCATAACCTCAACCCATCAGAAACTTGGACACGACTGGGTATTTGCATCCGTGTAACCTTTGTATTTGTTTTTCGCTTGTATGTTGTTGGTTGCTAGGTCACATTAAAGGTGGAAAAAGATCCAACATGATCTTAGTTTCTTTTTTTTTTTTTTTTTTTACACATCACAAACACATGCAATTTTAACTGGGCCGTGTTGACTTTTTTTATATATATATCCACCGTTTATACCAGCATGAGATACATTTTTGATGCACTTCTGTACATTGCTCTGTATAAGAACTGTACGCAGGTGCAGGATTGTGATGAGGCACAGATCTGGGGAAGGATACTGAAATTTCTGAAGCTCCTGAAGAACACAATGGCTTCTATCACTCTTAAATGAAAAACGTGATGGGCCACAGATACTGTTCCTAGAGCTGGAGCTCTGCCAAATTAAGCAAAAAGGGAGTGAAGTAATTGAAGCCAGCTTTTCACTGTATGGTTTTTGGACCAATTTTGCTGCCAGAGTATAACCATAAAAGAATTCTTTGGTTGAGAGTTAAAATTGGCGGTCTTAGAATGCACAACGTGACGCTCGAAAGAGGCAGATTTACTGCCGTTGTGAACAAAGACAGCTGAAAGCAAAGCTTTGGTAGCGTCTCAAATATTTTATTAAAATCTCAGTGTGAAAACACTGCTACGACGCTTGTCTAAAAGCCACCAATAGGAGGACAAAAGGAAACAAGATTCTACGGTCTGATGAAGTTGAAATTGGAAGTCAAGCGTTATGTCTGGATACCAGTCATTGCTCATTACCTGCCCAAATCCACCTCTACAGAGAACAGTAGTGGAAACATCATACTGTGTTTTGTTTTGCTTTTTGTCATCAGAGTCAGGTTTTGACAGGATCAAGGGAAAGGTGAAGAGATTAAAGCACAGAGACACTGATTAAAACCTTCTCAAAAACATTCAGGGGCAAAGGTTCCTCCCCTTTTAACACAGTACAGACCTGCAGACAATACAGTGCAGGAGTGGCTTCAGGACAAGCCTGCGACTGGGGGCAGCCATGGCCTAAAGGTTAGAGAAGCAGCCTTGGGCCCAAAGGGTCACCGGTTTGATTCCCAGAACCGGCAGGAAAAATGTGAGGGGAACAGCATCCATGGCTGAAGTGCGCTTGAGCAAGGCACCTAACCCCCAACAGCTCCCTGGGTGCTGTAGCATAGCCCTGTGTGTGTGTGTGTGTGTGTGTGTGTGTGTTCACTGCTTCAGATGGGTTAAAT
>JAOTRR010000001.1:1243464-1256844 GCA_028570945.1 Gogo arcuatus
TGATTTAAGAAAACATTGAAGTGGTCTCTTAATTTTTTCCAGAGCTGTATATATATATATATATATGTATCACACACACATTATATAAAAATAAAGAGGAACTGGATAGAGTCTTTAGAATGAACCCCTGTTTTATACACAAGTGTCAAGTACAGCGTAGGCCTCTTCGTAACGGTCTGTGAGTACAGCTGGAATGGGAAACTCCTTTGCATATTAAAGTACTCATATTTCTCTGTATGCATTAGAAAATGTGATGAAAATAGCAGAAAGGTGCAAGCACATAATTTAAATTCTAACTATTTACTTAATCATTTACTTTGCAATTGTTAAATGAATAATTCTGTATCAAGGAATTTCTTTTCTTTTTTTTGTAAATATTCTTTGTGTAGCAGTGAGAGGCTTTACAAAGGCACTGTACTGTATGTAATAAAGTAATAGAATAAAGTGCAATTAAGGATAGAGGACAGAAAAAGAGGATGTGTGTGTGTGGAGCTTCTCTTTTATCCGAGTGTGTGGTCTGTCTGAGAGAAGCTGCCAGTGGCATATATTAAACACCTTATTGACCTTAAGACACTTATCGAACCTCACAGAGTGTTCACTTGAATCCACTTTGCCTCTGTGTGGTGTAAAGTGAGCTGAAACGAACATTTTACGCCTGGCTAGGCAGTGAGCTGTTTTAAAAGGGCCTGGCTATTGAACTAGCACAGAGTGGATTTAGCGCTAATGCGTGCTAATGATATGTGATGAGATCTTTATATGTAAAATCAGCGAGACATCGACACCAGAGACACGAAGATGGGATTTGGAAGACGTGTGTGTTAAGCGTGATCTGTTATTCACAAAGCACACACACACACGCACAAAGGTCAGACCTGCACACAGTGTGATGCCACTAATCAGTGAGTCAGTTGGTCACATGCTTGGATGTACGTGTCTTCAAAGTGGTCCACTTCCACAACACACACACAGCAAAAAAGATAACTTGGTTATCAATCCCAATAATGGAGAACATGTTTGAGTTCTTTTTTTTTTCCTTCTGACAAATCTTAAAAGTTGTACCTGCAAAGAACTAAATTGTAAATAAGTTATTGATGAGCTGAATGGCATGTCAGACCAAAAACACAAAATTTTAAAGTACATGATGACTAATGACCCGTGATAGATTGGCGATCTGTCCAGAGAGTGTCCCCCGCCTCTCAAAATGAATGAATGAATGAATTAATAATGACTAATGACTCTAATTGAAGTGCAGAGTTCCTGTTATGACCCCCAAAGTTGATTATTATTAACATGAACAGCTTGTCCAAAAGTGTTTTATTCCTTTTATATCACAATTTGCCAATCATGACACAAATTTAAAAAAAAAAATCAGTTAAAGAACGACCCATCATACTTTTTCTACATTTACAGTTAAATTTAACATTCTCTCACCAGCCTTTCTTTTTCCTTTTCCTGAAGTTATGACAAAACCCCACAGCTTGTCATGTTACCAAGAAACCGGAAAACCTCCATCCTGAAGACTTTCCTATGGTGGAAAACGTACTGACTGTTCCAAATCCTGACACCTTCTTACAGGACACGTTGTGATATCAACAACTTTGTTTTTCATTGTTAAATAACAATGTTTTTTGTAATCTGTTCATTTTAGTGTTCCAAGCATCCATCATCCAAGTGTCTGTGAATTAGCTGTTGCTATAGAAACGATAAAATAATCGAAAGAGCACGTTAATATAAACCTGTGATTCGAATTGTAGCAGAATCCAGGAATCTGTGTGGCGTAGAATAGAAAATCCGACTATTATAATGTAAGTCATACAACAGCTTGTCAAACTTTTTACTAGTGCAAAGTCATCCTCGCTTTTTCCTGTGCCTGTCCTCCCAAGAGAAAACAAGAGACATGTTCTCTTCACCTTCATTTCAGAGCTCTCTGAAGACCCAAAGCATTTAAGCTTTCTTTCCAAAAGCCTCCTGCTCTCCTGTATTCATCCCTTAATACAGCTTGCAATAAAGAAACCAAATTAGGAGAGATGCAGCAAGCAACCCTGTGGAGGATCGTAAAGCTTTCCGAACCTATTACAGCTTTTTTCAGTCTGCATGCGAGAGCTAAAAGCCCCTCAGCAGACTTTGAATGAGGTGGTGGTGTTTTTTGTTTTTTTTGTAACAGACTATTTTGCAACTCATTGCTTTCTCGTCATAGCAGTGAATATTTGGACTAGAAAAATACTATTGGTTTTACCAGAAGCTGAAACTTTCCTCAGGTACATCTAGTTTTATATATTTTATAGCAATGTACAAGATCAAACCTCAAAACGACAGAGCAGGTTAAAAAAATTTATTTAAAAAAAAAAAAAATCAACTTTGTTCCTGTCTATAGTCATGGTCTGGCATGTTCATTGTTTGTTTTCAAAACCATCACACTGTTTTCAGGATTGCAGTTCCGATGACTCGGTTGACATGAAGTTTATCATGTACACAATGACTAGTACTGAGAAATGCTTTCGTGCTTCATTTCATTTTGACACCAAACCCCGATGCTTGGTCCGACCAAAATTGGAGGTCCTAATCAGTCCTCGTCCTAGTGAACCATGGTTCAGTTCATTAGTTTCACTGTACCCCATGCTCAGTTTACACTGAAAAATAAAAAAGAAACCTGTCATTTCTTATTACACACAAAAATAGGTATAAAATAGTTCCAGAAGCGTGTAAAGAAGCATCAGAACTATAAACTAGTAGTTAATGACTATATTATTCTGCTTTTGCTCATAAAATGGACTTGCATGTGAAAAAACAAAGCCAACAACACCCATTCATGCAAATAATTCGATGCACTTAAAAATCGTTGCCACGTCAAATCAACTGAAGCAAACGAAACAGATTCGTCATGAAAAATCGACCTCTGGTATAGATTTTTGCAAACAACCTAGGTGTGAAATCACCATAAGACTACCATTAGGCTCAAACCACTTAGAAGTAGGGTGAATACAAGTCAGGGTTGTTGCCTTCTCTCGAATAGGTTTATGGCTCACTGAGAGTGAAGGTCTTTAAATACAGCCAGGAGAAGTTCGTACCACCTGTATCCCAGGACAGACAAGAGTCTTAATGCATATCTTTTTTTGGACGTTTTAAAACTGGTATGGGCAGCAGCAAGAAGTGGAAGGAATGCAGCAATAGGGTGATGTGAGAAAACCGTAGTCGAATCACGTGCAGAGGAACCAGTTACAGCAGTCCAGTCTCAAGAAGATGAAGGGCCAAATAAGCACCTGAGTGGCTTGTGTGGAGGAGAACTGGCTGAAACCTCTTGCTTTTGTATATGAGAAATCTACATGGCCAAGCAACATGCACAGAGCATGATAGTTGTTTGTACAGAAGATTTTCTTCATTGCCAGATCGAATTCTCTAAGGACACGACAAGATCTTGATGCATCTCCAGGGATATACAGCAGCTCTGACTTGCTGGGATTCAGTTTCTTGAGTCTGTGAGGAAGTAAAGTAGAGGATGAGTTGCATAGCAGTGGGATACCAAAAAAAAAAAAAAGTTGAGTTATTACCTCACTGAGAGCACACAATAAAAAAGGACTGAGTATTGAGCCTCGTGGGACTCCAGTGGAGAGTCTGAATGGAGCAAATGTGGATCTCCTCTGTTATCTGATATGACCATCTCTCCAGGTAGGAAGTAATCCACCACCATGCTGAGCCACTAAGTCCTGTCAGGATGGACGGGAGAGTCTTGTGACTGACCGTGTCAAAGCCTGGTGAGAGGTTGACAAGGAATTCACCTTGGGGTGATCTCCAAAGGAGGACATGGTGAAACAAGGGTGTGTTTAAAAAGTATTAGAGCAAGATAGTTCTCTTGTATAAATGAGATGTGGGGTATGTTTATTTATTTATTTATTTATTTATTTATAAAACATGAACACGAAGATCACATTTGATTAACCCACTAGTTCAGTACTGCTGGTGAACATGAAGGAATGTTGTCAGTGCTCGAATTTGGTTATTGAACTGTATATTTCCATCCTCTGAGTTATTGAGACATTCTCATATGTGAGATTTGAGAACATCAGCGAGGTCTGACCCACCAGAATGTGTGTTATGTCCTGAAAATTATTTAGTTTCCTTTTACTGAGCTTTTAATTAACACTTTGGTCTAATGGCAAATTGAAGCCAGAGATTAGTGATGTGACTCAGGCCTTTGTCCCTTGTTATTGTTCAGGGACTGAAGTATTCAATCAAGCAGAACAAGCAGGAATCCCGCTGTGGTTAAGGGGAACACCCTTGAACCAGCACACCTGCAAGCATGCAGAAACACATTCCATCAAATCTCGTGTCTCGTGGACGTAGAGCTAAGCTATGTGAATTGATATATTGATTTTTTTTTTGGTACATACAGGAACTTGTAACATTTTACATACAATTATTTAGCAGTGGTTCACAGACATCTGGCCCCACCTGTAACCCAGATATTCTGAGTTCATGAGGTAACCCCCCCCACACACACACACACACACATCCTATCCCATTCCCACACTGCAATCCGATACCTTTTAAGCTCATCCGCTCTCAGATCAGAAGAGAGACAGTGAGTGTGTATTAGGTTTTGCTGGCCTGGTAATGCTTGTCTACAGGTTGTATGTGTTCCACGGCTATAGGGTTACCTCCCAGTTTGACATCCTCTTTTTTCATTTACGCTGCATGTCACTTGTCATCTTTCCGAAAGGAGGCCTTTGACATGACGGTAGTTGAATCTGGAAATGTTAGCAGCCTTGCTGAGTGAACAGCTGTTGACAGAACGGTCTGTTGGGCAAAAAAGCAATTTTAAAAATGGCTGTGCTCAAGAAGCCGACATTGGCAGTCTTGGGATTTGAATCTACAACCTTCTAGTCACTAGCGCAGAACCTTCACACTATGTGTTTGCTTGTACATTTATATTGGATATATTGCCCAAGGAGTGGGCTATTACAGTGTAGATTTAAAGTATACCTTTCCCTTGGGTCTTAAACTTTTCATTTAATGAAACACACAGGAAGCAGTCAGTCATAGCACGTTGATGACCTCTTTCCCCTGTCCTGTGTTTCTAATCAGTGGATTGGAACTGCTCTTTCTTATTTCCCATGATGCTAGGTTCTTTCTACTGGCGTCTTTAAAGAACGTGATTTCAACATATTTTGTACATAAAGGGTGACATGCTGTCATCCCGTGAAGCCTTAATAGATACGTGGTGTAAAAGCAGGCATCTCAAAATGTCATGTCACATCCTTCTTTCATATGTGGATCTGCTTTACATTAAGGCCCTAGCATCTGTTTTTTTCTTTTTGTAAATTAGCAAGAGTGTATTTCAAGCCATGAAATCAAGGCTGCAAGATCTCACACCATGTGCTTTGTTGGTAAACACAAAGCTCGTCCTTATCATTAGCGCTTCTTAAACTTTGATCTTTTAAAGCACAGATGGTGAGTATGCTTTAACTATGTATCATTGTTAATTTAAATAACGGCATGGCATAATGACTCATTTTCATCAGTCCTACTTGGGGTCATCTTATCTACAGTTAGCAAAGCGCTATTATCATTTTATTTCTGTGTTTCTGTCTGTTTCTAGCATTCTTCTCCCTCCACATCTTCCTCAGTAATCAGGCAGTGTTTGTTAACACCATCAATCATACTGTGCATCAGCCGTACTTATGGCTGACTAACTCTAACCCTAACTCGAGTCTATTATAGAGTGCATGCTTACAAACATCACCTAAACAGCTAGCAGAACAGAAAATTTACTGTACATCAAACGAAGTCAAACTTTGTTCCTTTGCGCATATGTATATGTAATGTGTGTAGGTTTGAATTCTATAATTTCATTCCTCTGGAAGAAAATTTGTTATACTCAGAAAATGAACAGGTGTGTGTGTGTGTGTGTGTGTGTGTGTGTGTGTGTGTGTGTGTGCACACATTTTAACACTGTCTCTGTCTATCATAAAGGAGAAACAAGACACCCGAGTGGCAATAAACTGCAGTAAATGTGAACAGGCCCTTGTTCATTTGTGTAAATCACCTCTCCAGACGGAAGAATGCAGCGCTGTAATGTCTTTATTATCGTGAGCAGAGGATGTCTGGGATAAAGTATCACATCCAGGTACTTTTATAGTACTCTTACCTTCAATAGTTGAACCGCCAAAACAAATTAAGTGTGAGATGCTTGCTTCTTTAGTCTTTAGTTTTGCACTGCAGCTATGAGGCTAATATAGCTAAGAAGTAATGGAATTTCCTGTTTGCAAATACTTTTTTCAATGATTTATGATGATGATGATGGCGAGGCAGTTGTTTTCCTACGGTGAGAGCGGTGTCATTTTACACTGACGCTGCATTAATCAAATTAGCGACTTCGCTGTTCCATTACCAGCAAACTGAGCTTTGACCAAATTTACCAGTCACCTTTCAAAACACAGCCAATAAAACAAACTATTTGTTATATGACGTGATACGAAGCGACTCATTTTGCTAATCTACAGTGCAGACATCACACCCTGCAAAAACTCATTTCTCTGGTCTAGAGCAACCAGAGTATGACGATTAAAATTCAGCTTGCCAAAACACAGGGCGAGGTGGTCAGCTATTTTCCAGCTTCCTTATTACTTGTCTAAATTGATCAGTTTCAGATTTTGTAATTGACTTGCTGTTCTGTTATTGTCCTTAAAACTGTGTTGACGCGATGATGTAGCATTCGTAGTGGTAGTTCAGAAACTGTTCCTTTTTTTTTTTTACCAGCACTTACCAGATGGCCTGTGTTTTGGCAGCTGATAGCTGGCTGGACTAAGCTGGATTTTTCAGCAGACATATGGGTCAGATATGATAAATGGGGTGGTTAAGTCTAAATATGAATTAATAAATATGAGGACAAACCTGGCCTGAAAAAAGTAGCTGTTGGGAGCTAAATAGCAATATCTTAGAATCAAAGAGGAGTTTTTAGAACTTGTGGAAGAAATAAACCAGAATTATAACCACGAAAGCTTTGAGAAAATCTTAGACGTGCTTGTCACTTTGGGCTTTCCATACTTTCCGCTTTCCATACTCACTACTGTGCTGTCGTGAAAACACCTACATCCACGCGCAGCACGCAGTCGACAAGGGGGCGGGGACATAACCCTGGTCCAAGCTCTGTGATTGGTTAGGAACCGCTTATAAAAAGCCGGCGCGCCGGTCAGTGCGTGAGTTCAGTGTAGAGTTTCGGTCTGCGAACGTGGCCGGTGGAGAATCACGTAATACTGAGCTCTGAGGCGTTTACACGGATTTTTATCTGTTTTATGATTCAAATTAACAAATGAAGGAAAGAAGGTCGTGCCAGAAGTCGTCCTTTCAGCCAGGAATGGACGCGAGTCAGAACGTTAAATGTAAGATAGTGGTGGTGGGAGACAGTCAGTGTGGGAAAACCGCTTTACTCCATGTTTTTGCTAAGGACTGCTTCCCTGAGGTGAGTAAATAAAGAGCTTTTTTACACTTTTGCTGGAAAGTATAACGTTTAAAATTGCGTAAAACGTTGTTTTTTTATCGTCAATATTTTTCTTCATGTGTAGAATTATGTTCCCACCGTGTTTGAGAATTACACAGCCAGTTTTGAGATTGACACTCAGAGGATTGAGCTCAGTCTGTGGGACACTTCAGGTAAGTGTTCATCTGTTAACGTGTGACCTGCAACACACACACACACACACACACACACACACACACACACACACCAGCAAATGTAATAATGTACATTAATGAACCACTTAGCTATTTTAAAATGAATTCCTGTTGTTCAGAGGTTTGTGTTTTTACAACTCACACTCCTTAAAGCATTAAAGGAACATTCCAGAAAAATGTGGGGGTGCCAATACTTAAAAACATCAAGCAATTGACATTAAACAAGTGCCACCCTACTCATTAGAGGTTGTTTTGTATCTTTATATGAACAGAATATTCCAGTTTTTGCCCTTATTCCAAAAAAGACAATTGGCGTGTTTACGTTAACCTGCTTATGCGCAACATGAATGAAAAAACAAGTAATGGAAATGTGAATTTGTGAGGGGGGAACTCTAAAATATCACAGTTTTTACGCTTTAATGAGGTGGTTTTTCAGACCCTTAGATTAGTCATTTGCAAAACTTAAATGGAAACTTTTTTTTTTTTTTTTTTTTGCATTTGAGTCACATGACATTTACATGAAGAGCAAATGGAAATGGTACGTTTCTGAAAAAAGAGTGCTTTCTAAAGACTTGCAGGAGGAGAAAACTCAGATTTAATTGCATAACATCACTCAGACCCCTCGCAATTGTATTTTGTTCTGATTTTTAAGATATCGCTTCTATTTTGCACAAAATTTCAGTGAAATCCTGGATAATGTTCCTATTAAGCTGTTTACATGCTAATGAAAATGAATGTTTCACTAATATTCCCGTTTACATGCAGCCACGCGTACTCTGAGTGATTGTCGATTGGTTTGTGTACAAAGCAAGAAGTCATGTGTCGTGTAAATAAAAAAAAATTGAGACTCGTATTCTGAATGCGCTGTATACATGTCTGAAGAAAGCCCCTAAAACCCGAATAATATCGGCATATCCCACGTGTCTTAATCGGAACATGCTATCTTCAGAATAAATTTGGAATATTCAAATGGAATATGCTGTTTACATGAACTGTGTCGGATTCCGAATACTATATATTTGGAATAATAGTGGAATCCGTGTGCATGTAAACAGAGTGGACAGACACCCGCTGGTTCATTTCTCATTTTCTTATTAAAGTAGCTAACTGTGACTGATGTATAACCGTCACCAGTTAGCTTTTATGCAAATCAGCTACTACCTACTAGTGTCTCTCTAGCTTTCTCCAAATCTCTAAATTTGGGTTACCTTTTAATTTATTCAACATTTAGTAACATGGCAAGTCTTGTATCTGTTCATTTCATCCATCTTGCTATGAGGACATGAAGCATTTAGGGATTGATCCTGATGATCTGTAAACCTCAGCATGTCTGGACTTGTCTGAGGTGTGAATACGGGCACTCGACGCTGGATCACATGTCTGAGGAGAATTTCTTTGGTCGGTCATTTCAGAACGGAAAATGTGACGCGCTCACCTGCAACTGATTTAGTGCCATTGTGACCCTGACATGAAACTTCCGGGCGAAACGTAAATGATATCCGAGAATGGACAGAAACAGATTCTTATCACCTCAAGCTCACTGTGTTTTTGTGAGCACGCTTTCTGTACGAGCCCTTATCACGATGGTTGAGGACGTAGTCTGTTTCTTTAACCGTTAGAGAATCTCAGTCATACAGTCTGACACGGCCTGTTGTAGAATTCAGCCAAGATTTTATTGGGATCACACTGTAACGAGTAATAATTAAGACTTTAGTCAGGTTTTAAATCACATGACTTTGTACATTTACTTGATCATCCAGTGCTTCTTGGGCATTTTTAGAACAGTCAGTTACACAGAAGCAGGAACAGCTGATCCCGCACCCTCACCCACTGTGCTAACACACAACACACACAATCCCCTCCACGCCTTTTGTGTGGAAATGCTGAGAAATCGTACTGACGCGCTCATTAGGGAGTGTGGGGAGAGAAACCGCAGCACTGTCACTTCTGAGCTAATGTGAAAAGACCTGAAAGAGCTGCACTATCTCCTGAGAATCACTTATGCTTACCTCTAAATCCACAGAGCAGTGATAACGGGAATCTTCTTTTAAAGCACAGCATCGGATACTGCGTTCCAGGAGCGTGTTGATTTATTTGTGGTAATGCTGAGCTACCTGGGAGGCGCCTGTCTGTATGTCTAGGTTTGAGTAGTGTGCTTGATCCAGCGGTCTGTAAGCAATTACCTCGTTCCCACTGATCTGTTTCTCTTCCAACGAAGGAAAGACTGGAATTTGGCATGAAATGCTCTGGGTAATTTCTGCAGGATTGCAGTTTGACACCGTAAAACTTTGTGTGTGTGTGTACACAAGTTTTCAAGGCCGAGCTTTGACGAATGCCCCTGTCTGCGTCTGCCACATGTACGTGTATTTTTCACATCATGAGTGTGGTGTTACACACACACACACAGAGATGGAACCAAAAAGAGAAGCTGTTAGACAGGATGGGTGGCAGACACACACTTGTAAATGTGTTGTTGATGGAGAGTACAAAGTTGCATGATTACACAATTCAAGTCTGTATTGTTTAAAATGATTGTGGTTTAAATCGGGACAAGAATGTATAAATCTAAATTTTGTGCTCTTTAGTGAGTCAGTATTTAGGGAACAGCAAGCAAATTGCAAAAATTAGTTTTATTATATTATTTGCACATCATGAGACTTCACGTTTCCTCCCACAGTCCAAAAACATGTGGATCAGCTCCAGCTTCCCCTGCGACCCTGACGGAGAAGTGCTGTAGATAATGGATGGATGGACGGAGACTATTCACCTATTGTTTTTATCTTTTTCTTTTTTTTTTTTTGATAGTCTTATTTCAAACGCATATTTTGAACACAAACATCACATTAGAACATTACTCAACACCTTCTGAACAATCAGGTTCAAGAGCTCAACAGCACTGTGGTACAAGATGGTCTTGTACAAGTTAATATGCCTAATTAGCATTTTATTTTTAATCATTGTTAAGCAGACCCGTATAAAGAACAGCTTTTTAGTTTTAAATTACAAGTTTTATTGTCTTCTGGTCATTCTCATGACTGCAGTTTTGTCGAGTCACAAGACATTTCCTGATTGTGTATAATAAATGAAGTGGTTGAATTGGGCTGTTGCTTTGTTGTTGGTACCATTTACTCCAATTCATGCCTGCCCTCATTCAGTTCTTTGACTTGAATTTCCGTTGTGTGTCTGTGTTGATCTGGAGTACAGTAGTCCAGGCCCTGCTTGTCGTCTTGGTGTGACTTTTTTTTTTTTTGGTCATTTGAGAAAAGACAGAAGAGTAGAGGACAGACAGCTGTATCTTCCCCATGTAGCAGGCCAGTAGTGATCCTTTACATCAGTAAGCTTGTCTGATTGATGAATGGTATGTTTCTGAAAGTTGAGTTCACTTCACGTTCTGGCCAGGCTTGTGCAAAATTTTACAAAGGCCTCCACCATCAGGGCTGTTAGTCATGAGTCAGGGAGTGACACCCAAACTGTGCGTCCTCCATGTATAAGAGTTTTTTTGTGCATTTTATTCTTGTCTGAGGCAAAAGACTGAAATAAGCACCTTTTGCATGTTTTTGAATGCTCCCTGCAGGCCTCATGGTCAGTCTCTCCTGTCTTAGCCCCCCTGGGTTTCTTCTCTTTTTATCAATAAGCCTCTTATTGATGAAGGGAGTCAACCTCTACAGTCAGAAAGACCAGGGGCTAAACGTCCAGGCTTTGAAGAGTGCCTATCCACCAGCAGCACTTCTCTCTCTCTCTCTCTCTCTCTCTCTCTCTCTCTCTATATATATATATATATATATATTACATTACACACACACACACATCCTGCTGGTTCATGTACTGAGGTGCCTTTTGTCTGTGTTATCTGAGGACCAGATAATGAGCTCAAGCAGGCAGTATGGTCCTCATTAGGGCTGTAAACTCAGCCATTTGGCTCGACCGCGCGTGCTGCTTAACGCTCTTTTAATAATGGCTCAGTTTGGCTTGCTGCCTTTTAGGAAGAGTGTTGGAGGAAGTTTTTAAATGATCGTGCTGATGGCTCTCATGCAGCACCGATTAGACTTGAACTTCCAGACTCTACGATAGGGTATGTTTTATTAAGGAAGGAGTGAATGATGAGTGAGTGTCGTCTTGTCCAGAGGTACAAGGTGACGAAAGACAGCTGTCTTGAGATCTGATGTTTTGACCAAAGTGCTACTGCTTACGTCCCTCACAATGAAAGGAGTTTGATAGAATCGAGCATTTGCAAGTAAACAAATGCCACATGTCTTGCTACCTAGAACTATGAAATGGCTAGACATTTACTTTTGTAAGTTGCCATTAAAAAAGCAGGCAGGGATAATGATGTGTACAGATCCACACAGAAAAACCTAATCTGAGGTACGCAGACAGGACCTCGCCTGTTCCTGACATCTCGAAGCTCAGGAGTCTGATCCAGATACTCATACCTTACATTCCACAGACGAAAGGTTGCTACAAAGCGCCCATTGTGAAAATGAAGCTTGGGAATAGCAACCGGGGAGTCATATGAACGCTTATTTCCGTTGAGAGGATTCATACCTCATTATCCTGAACGGAAATCGGATTGGAGCGGCTCCTGCATAACTGTGGCGTTCCAACATTTTCTTTTTCTTGGCCATGTTTCATTAGAAGCTCAGTATGTGAAGCCTACGTTTTCTGTCAACAAGATGAAAGATGTTCAGAATGTTTAAAACCTTTTGAAATGATATCTGGTAATGGAAATACATGTGTTCAGTGTGATTTGCCACAGGGGTGTGTGGCACCCTGGTCAGCTATATATACTCTTGTAAATGCGCACAGAGACGGAGCAGCTGGACATTCCGCAGAACAAAAACTGAGAGCGGGAGGACGAGAGGGTTCCGTGTGTGAGTAAGATGGGATCTATATGGTCTTGTGTACAGCTGTGCGTATATGTGAGCAGAAGAACATGTCCTGAGGTTAGTTGTAGCGTGAGTTAATGAGATGCTGCAGTGAATGTTGGGAGCTAAGGGATTTCCTCTACATGGGCAAGTCATCGAAAGGTCACACATTAATGCATATCTAACATAAGCGTGCACTGCACATGCCTAAACCAAGACCTGCTTACACATTCTCCTTAGATAATAGAGCATATTGGCTGTACATGAACGAAGAATATTAACCAAACCCCCCCCCCCATACAAGGAGAGTTCAGAAAGTTTTACGGTACTTTTCCTCAGAGGATCACCCAAAAGATGATAATGCTGTTTCCTGACTCCTGTTTGTAGACACTAGGAGACTCTTTATCTCTGCCTGGTGTTTACAGAGATTAGAAAGGCTTTGAGCAAGATTGGGAAATATTTATGGGGCTGTGCTTGTGGTTTTGGTTTGTTCCTTTCCTCTTTTCACAGTTTGCCATGATCTCGATGCTCACTCTAGCTTGTTTGCTGACCTTTTCAAACAAAAATGGTTTTGTCACTGTATTAGAAAGTTTTCATGCTGGAAACCAGCACACACAAGATGGGCAGAGAACTTATCAGATTGCAACCTTCAAGATCCTGAAGGTTGTGGCTGGAAAAGTGTACAAAAGATGATCAGACTCTGTATCCTGTGGGTGGAGATTCTGTGGCTGAGACTAGGATAAAACGGCTTCCCTTTCAGACCTCGTATTGATCGCACGACTTGTCTGCTTCCCCCAGTGTGTGTGTGTGTGTGTGTGTGTGTGTGTGTGTGTGTGTGTGTGTG
>JAOTRR010000001.1:1256944-1270564 GCA_028570945.1 Gogo arcuatus
TGTGTGTGTGTGTGTGTGTGTGTGTGTGTGTGTGTGTGTGTGTGTGTTCAGAATAGACCTCCCACATGTCACACCGGACACACAAACGAAATTCTTCAGATTCTTGGCTGAGAGCTGTACATGTGGGAAGCAGAAAACCCCTGCACCCAAAGTGTTTGAATGGGGTGCAGCCAGTATTTCATTAAACTGTCATTTCGTTAAACATAAACCTGAGGCGGCTTCTTTTTGGATATTGTGTATGCAAAATCCACAGCAAAAAGAGAGCAGTGTATTTGCAGCACATGTGGTTTATAATGGAAAAGGACGTTTAAAAAGCAGCATTTTCCCCCTCTGTCTTAACATCGTATACACTCCAGTCCCAGTTCTCTCCCATCAGATTTTAATTCCTGAGTGCGTTTGTGTACACACGTGTTGGCTCAACTTTGTGTCTTTCTTTGTGTTCCAGGTTCACCATACTACGATAACGTGAGGCCGTTGTCATACCCCGACTCGGATGCCGTAATCATCTGCTTTGACATCAGCCGCCCAGAGACGCTGGACAGTGTTCTTAAAAAGGTGTGTATCATCTTAAATTGAACAATATGTTCAGTAAATACTGAATACACGAGAGCTCGTGCAGATAATGAGACGTGTCACCGTTTTATTTACTTGTGTAATTTTGTTTGGTGTGTTAGTTTCACTCACTGTTTTACCTGAACACAACCTGAGCGTTGTAGAATGTTAGAAAGCACCCTGACTGCTGGGAAACGTATGCAACTGCAAAAAGAATCTGCAGTTTAAAAACACTTGCCATCCCACAGAGGACACTTAATCCCAGTAAAACGCCTGGAGCAGGATGTGGAAAGCAGACCCACACAACGAAACAACCTTTTCTTAAATAAGTCAGTGGAGAATGTACGGTGTCAACAAGTGAGCACAGCATTTTTCTTTAACTCCTCAGAACTCTGGGAGAGAAACGGGAGAAGGTTGGAATCAGTGTGTGGTTTTAATCATTCAGTCCAGCCAGCGAATACACAACACGAGTCCAGTTCACGCCAGAAGTCATTGATTCCTATGTTCTGTGTGTGTTATTGTTTGCATGGCAGCTAATGAATATTGGAATGGCTTTCTAAGGCATTCCACTGCAGTCAAGAGGGTTAAAAGCTGACAGATGATTCCTCCTGAACTTATATTATGAGAAGGAGAAACTGATCCCAGGTCTGAGCAAAATTTGACTTTCAGGCCCCTCTGAGAAAAATGGTAGTGCCAAAGGATCATGGGAAAGGGAACAAGGAAGGTGCTCATGTTCCTGAGGGAACAACTGGCTGTGTGTGTCCTAGTGAACCGGATCCTGGTGACCGCAGTGGAGATAAATGCTGCAGCATTGCATTATCGGAGATTAAACCCTCCGGTTTACTACACACACACACACACACACACACACACACACACACTCTCTCTCTCTCTCCAGCTTGTTCTGTTGTGGAAAGGAATGTGGATCACCTGTGAGACTGAAAGCAGAGAGATCAAGAGAGACTCAGACCTACTGAGAGATGGAGAAGAATGTACAACTTGGCAAGAGAGGGTTAAAATAAATTGTAATGAAGCTCTGGGGAAAATGCTATTAAAGCCATTCCTTAGGGTCTTTATAGATTTTTCCAGTTTCCATAGAGCTCATGGTTTGCTTTGTTCTCTCCTCTGTTAGTGGAAAGGGGAGATCCAGGAGTTCTGCCCCAACACGAAGATGCTGCTCGTCGGCTGCAAGTCGGACTTGAGAACAGACCTCAGCACGTTAGTGGAGCTGTCCAATCACAGACAGATGCCAGTGTCATATGATCAGGTGAGACATCAACACTGACACGAGTGTCTTTTCAAGACTGCAGTTACAATAGAAACACTGCAGCAGTGAACATAACGGAACACAGGAGCGAGAGATCACGTCTTTTTCCCCCCAAAGTGCTTCTCTCTAAGTAGCTTAGGTTTCTATCTGCATTCTTAATTCCATGATCATGTCCTTTTGGCTTATAATGAAAGTCATTTTGAAAGTAATTAAGACGCTAAAGATTATGACTTTAAGATATCACATGAAAGCTGTGTGAGAAGTTGAGTGTTTTGAGCCAAACGAGCCAGAGTTGATCCCAGATCAAATGCTCCAACATCAACGATACCGGAATGAATAAAGCTTTACCTGCTGGCAGTATAGTTTTATTGTAATATATATATATATATATCCTGACTAGGCTAAAATGCTTGAAATACTACCTTTGTATAAATAGTTGAGGGAAAACTAGCATGTTTTGAATAAAAAAGGCATTAAAAACAGTCCCAAACCACATTCGGTTATACTAAAATGTTAAAATTGTAGAAACCGGTTTCATATTTGGTAGAGTAACATGCACTTTTGGACGTTTTGTGATTATGGCTAATGGAATACACACTATGAATTAACCCTCCCCCCCTTTTCTAAATTCACATAAAATGAACAAAATATATGGATGGCAAAATAAACATTTTCTTTCTCTCTCAGGGTTCCGCAATGGCGAAACAGATCTCGGCTCCGTACATCGAGTGTTCGGCGCTGCAGTCGGAGAACAGCGTGCGGGACATTTTCCACGTGGCGACGCTCGCCTGCGTCAACAAGAACAACAAAACTGTCAAACGCAACAAATCCACGCGCTCGGCCAAGCGCATCTCTCACATGCCTGGCAGGCCTGACCTGGCTGCCGTGGCAACGGACTTCCGCAAGGACAAAGCCAAGAGTTGCACAGTCATGTGATCTCATCTGTAGAGAGAGAGAGAGAGAGAGGCATTCTGGGACGTGTGGGTGGAGAAACAGTGGGAGAAAGGGGATAACCATACAAGTGGGGGTTAGAAAACTAGAAAAGAAAAAAAAAAAAAAGAAGACTAAAAGGGGAGCAGTGCAGGGGAGAGACTCTCTTCCTCTTCTGGTTTGCAATGCTGTATGCAACCGTCCCACTTCCTGTAATCTGACAGCAAGTGGAAACTATCCTAAAGCCATGCCCCCCTAACCACATCCCTTTAGAGGACGTGCGCTCCCTCTAACTCAGCAAGAGGCCATGCTTCCGGATCCTGAAACAAACACACTTCCTGATGGGAAGCGAGACGGGAATTTGTGGCTTCAGCAGAAAATATGAGGAGGAATTGGTATCAGAGCTGAACTGCTATTTTGGGGACGTGTCGTCTCTTCACTTGGTCTTTTATTTCATTAGCAAGAGAGAACTCTAGGTTGAGGCGTGTAAGCAGCTCCTGAAGAGCTTCGAGAGAGAAGGAACAAGTGGGTTTGAGGAAGGAAGCTGAATCTTGGACTGTGAGAAATGTTTACTTCTCTCCTTACTGAAGATAGCATGGAGCAGAGGAGAAATAACTATCACTGTGCTTTTGAGTCACTTCTCTTTTTGCATGGCTGCTTATCCAGATGTTTGCTCTCCTTGTAGCTGAGCTCAGCTAAAATTCTTGAGCACATAGTCACCATGGATACACCACTTCTCCAACCCATATATAAATATATATATATATAATATATAAAAAGAGGAGTTGAGTCACTTTCTTAGTGTAGCTAGGACAAAATAATTCACCACACAGATTGGGTCAGGAAGGAAGGGTTACTTTAAGCTCCCTTTTAACAGATTTGCCAAAATAAGCGAGTAGTCATCAAGTTCTGTCTTCAGAATGGAATGTAGGGGTCGTGTATGAGATGCGTGTCGCTGATGTGTTTGCTGAAGACCATAATTATTCATGCGGCTTGAGACAGCTGGCATTTTGTTTTATGTCTTTAACGTATTGTATAACTGATCATTGGCACATGTCTAATCCTGTATTCCAACTAGCAAGTGATGAACAGGTGAAGGTTCACTTCCGAAGCAAGTTCATGACACAGCCCAGTGAGTGACTTGTGAGTTGAGAACTTCAGGTAAAGCCGAACGACTGGCACTGTAAATTCCTCGGATCCGTCTTGCGGCGCAGGATGTCCGATGCCCCTCGGCTTTCTCAGTAACATGATGAGCAGTGGCTTGTTTTTTTGTTTCTCAAGAGAGGCTGGTGAAGGAATAACTGTATAGCTGCTATGATGTCAGTGATAACAGGAACTATCATGTTCTTTATAGTAACATTAAATGTTAACTATGAATGGACAAAAAGTATGTGTGGTGTTCGTTAGATAATATCAAACCACTGTTGTATAAGAGGAAAAAACACTTCAGGATGTGGTGGTGGAAAATAATCAGCTAACAGTAACTCTGCTTTGTGTCAGGCTGCATGATCACACCACTCTGTCGTGGATTATTTACCTATAACCGCACACCCCTGTGTGATTTTGTTCCTTATTTAAAATGTCTTTAAACAGAAGAAACACCAATTTAGCCATTACTGTTTCTGATTGGAACTTACCCATAAGGCAGCTGAGAGTGATCTCAGTGAATTGTCACTTGCTAGTTAACGTGGCTTTAATTATAACCCATAACTAACAGGTATTACACAAGCCTAGCTGTTCTGATGAATAATGATGTATATTAACCTGACATCAGAGGAACTATTCCAGAACCTTCCTTTTCACCAGCAGCTAAAGGAATCTGCTGATGACTGGTTTACGGTGGTTTGATTTAAAAATGTTTTGGTTTTGTCTGTCCAGTATGTGGAGAGTGGAACAGCCTCAAGTCAAAGTGTGAAACTGTTTACTTGTACTTGGTGGTACACTATGCAGATCATTCACTAGAAGTGATGGAGGTGAGAGGTGTTGTCTGACTGAAGACAGAACGAGAGGAAAAGCACCCGGTTTAAAGCCAGTTGTTTTTTGCAGGTCAGTAGTTGCACTTTGAGTTTGATCTTTTACCGAAAAAAATTCTTTTATGCATTTCTTGTCGTTAACTAAAGACCTTTTTAGGCAGGTTTCATGTCTTCACATAGGCAGTATTAATGTCTCCCCTTTTCTATTTAAGTGTTAGATTGTGTAGTTGCTATAAAACTAGGCAAACCTTTGGGGTTTTTTTTTTTTTCAAATCCAATTGTACGTTTTGTTGATGTCCGCATTAATATTTATTGAATTGTTCCTTTTTTGCTCTAATGTATAACAAATGTAAAAACAAATTAAAAGCATTTTCGTAGATATTATGACTGTTTTGCTTCACTGCTTTTGTTTCCCTCCATTGGTTAAGGATGTTGCACCTGATACAACAAAGGCTCATATGATATCAGATGACTGTACAGACAAAGCCAGACCTGTAAACATATGACTGAAGCTATGAGCAATAACTCCTTAAATGGCGAGCACATGTTTGTCATTCTGAGAAAACCCACTGAGTTTCACTGGGGGTGAGTGGAGCTTTTCTGCCAGTAATATACTTTGACCTCTTGAGTTAAAGAAAAAAGTATCTTACAAAAATTGTTTTTTTTTTTAATTTTGTCTAATTTCTAACTTTACCTTGGTGTTTGTGTGCAAAGGTCAAAGATGTTGGGTAAGGGGAACATTTTACCAAATACAAAAAGTCTACTTAAAGATGTCAAAATCCTTGCAAACAAACTGTGATTTTTCTCACAGAATGTTCATTGTTACAGAGCTGTTCTGTAGCAAAATGGAATTTTAGTTTGTATTCAGATTCTCCCTGCACCATCACATCAAAAACAGAAGGAAAGCTTACGCACTATACAGACGACAATGTTTGAAAAAGGTTAAATAATTCAATTTTATTTGTATAGTGCTTTTAACAATGGGCTTTGTCCCAAAAAAGTTTCTGGATATACAGTATTAATTAAAAATGTAAAATGTTATCCCTAATGAGTAAGCCAGAGGCAAGGGAAAACTCCCTGAGAAATCATGAGGAAGGAACCTGGAGATTCAAAAGGGAACCCGTCCTCATGTGGGTGACACTTGATAGTGTGATTATTACTAATTTCTCTTGTGTTAGTGTTAGGTGTGTTAAAGGGAACTTCATTATGAGCATCATTATAGTTTTAACTTTAAGTATATTGTATCAAACTGAAATTATGAACTGTTCAGTGATGGAGATTTGAGTGTAAACTGCAGTCATTTGGCCATCCAAGGAAGACCATCCACAGCCATCTTAAATAACCTAATAAACTACATTTAATAAGAAGAAATGTAGTGAACAGAACATTAACAGAGTGAGTCAGCGATTATTGCCTCACCGATGTTCGTCGAGTAAACGATGAAACCAGATGGGATGTCGTTCAGTGGTCATAGCGAGAGGCTAAGAGGAGTCGTAGGCATTTATGAGATGGATCAAGTGCTTATATAAAGTACTAAAAGGGGTAGAAATAAAGAAAGATGTATCTACATTCAGGACTGCAGAAGGATTTGTTGAAAGGAGTGCAGTGTCGCATGGGAGATAAATTAGCTGAACTTAATGGGGTGTATTGAGGCATGTGCATGTAACTCTGGAGGTCTGCTAAAGGATGGGTGGTTTAACCTCATATATCTTACACACACTCACTCAGCTTTAGCACCTGTTGGGTGCAAGGGAAATGAAATCATGGCTATACAGCTGAACACGCACGCACAAATAGTCCAGAGGATGTAACTGAATTCCCGTTCAGCTGAGGGATGTTTCTCATGGTGCTTGCTCTCATGCTTTTTGTGTTTCTGAACTCTGGGATCAGTGAGTCGTTATGTCTGAATGGATGTGAATAAACCACACAAGTTCTCCCTTTCAATGTGACATCAGCTTCACTGACCTAACCTTGTAAAAGCGAGGTGTAATATCATTAAATCATGATTAGTCTACTGCAAACTTCTGAGCTTTAGCTCCCAGGTTCCCTCTCACAGTCTACCACATGGTACATTCTTAGCATGCTAACATGCTAGCTGATTAATTAAACTGGCTATTAGACATCACATTGTTTCATTTGGCTTCATGGCAATCTATTTAAGTACTATAGTAGATATTATATAATACCTAAATTACTGTCCTAAGTAGTTCGGTATCATGATTTTATCCATCCATCCTGATTAAAGTCTTCTTCACCCCTGGACTACAGTTTAATTTAGTAAATCTAAATACTGTTCATGTGTACACATCGTACTGCAGTGTGACGTAACATTATCCAGCAGCACCCCCTGGTATTTCACCACTCGCACACGGAGCGTTCATTTTTGGAAGACGTGCCCAAGCCAACACTTCCAACTACACAGCAGCCATCTTGTAAAGTTAAATGCAAGTGTACTCCATGTTCATGAATTTCTTGACTAGTATTAGGCACTACTTATATTTACAGCTGTGTAAAGTATTCTTGACCAGTGTTTATTTAACTAGCAGTATTTGTTGGTATGATCTATCATTAGGAATGGAAATAAATACCGAGGTATTACATACTAGTAATTCAAACCTGTGATTCACAGTGCTTTTGACTTTTCCTTATTTATTTATTTTTTGTTCTAGTTCCTGGTCATATTTATGATTTTGTAAATAATGAGTCAGATAAGATTTGCATGAGATAATAAGGCGATGACACTTCCCTGTGTTCTGACTCCAGCTTAAAAAAAAAAAAGAAAAAAGGTTGGAGCTTAAGTCTTAAATAAAATTGATTCTTGACCAAGACGAATACCTGAGCATCTAATAGTCACGTCAGAAATCAGGAGGAACATACAGACTGACGTAGAGAATGAAACCAAACACGGTTTACTAAGACATTTTATATTCAACAGCTGGAGATTTGCTACCATCTTTTTTTTTTTTTTTTTTTCTTCAAAGATACAAGATTCTGCATCCTGGTCCTGTTAATCTAGATCTTATCGATATAGTTTCTCTAAATGTAAAACTGAACTATTCAGGAAATATTTTTTTAGAAAAAGTAAAACATTCAGCAGTGCTGTTTTCGAAGGCCCCAAAGACAATTAAATTCGTAAATGTTTAGATATGAAGCCTGTTATATGTGTGATATAAGCTGATTTATGAAACATCTAACTTGATTTAGTGTAAGAAATTTGGGATTTATTTTTCTACACGAAAAAAGCAACAAAGTTAAAAGCAGCAAGCATAGTAGAAATTGGAAAAGAAATAGTCTATGAAATGAGGAGTATGTGCAAGATAGGTTTGTATTGGAGAAACGGATATTGTATAAAAGTGCAATTCAAACAAATGGAGAATCAATGATACTGTCTGTCTGTCTGTCTGACTCTTCTCTTCAGAACTGCATAAAGCTTATAAACATTATCTTGAGACTTGAGAAGACAGCATTCCTCACGCCTGAGACGCACACAGACATACACACACAAAGACTGGATCGATATGTCGCCTGTGGCGCTTTGTGCCTCAGATCCTCCCGCTGGGACAATCAGTCATGCACAGCTGCAGAACAGAGAGACTTAAAGCTACTAAAGAAAAACCTGGAAGTTGTCAGCTATTTTGTGGAGGTGCATATAGCTGGGCCCCAGACGCTCAATGCACAGCCAAGACCTTTCTTTCTATGAAAACACACACAAGCACAGAAGGAAACAGGAAGAGAGATATGTGCCTGTCTTTCTGTGCTTATGTATATCTGTCTATCTATCTGTCTATCTATATGTCTATCTTTTTTCTATACTATGCACCTGTGCTTTCAGTGACTTGTCTTCCTGTCTATCTTTTGTTCTGTCTGTCCATCCACGCATGTCATTTTGTCCGTCTCTCTATATATTTGTCACCCCACCTACACGACTTCCTGTCTGTTGTTCTCTGCCTATTTTTTTTTTTTTTTGCTTGTTTTTAATTCCATGTTTTAGTCCACACAAGTTATGTTTGTCCATCTGTGAAACAAGCAAGCAAAGCTCTGTATTTACCGAGTGTTGCTTCTGTTCTTGGTTGTTTCCATCAAACACACTGCATATTTGTTAATATTAAATGAAAAACTTGTAGGAAGGTACAATTAAATTCAGGATACACACACACACACACACACACACACTTAGACACAATGCTGGGCTGCTAGTCTCCAGCTTCCCATATGGTACTGCCCTGATTCCATGTCCCTCACACACACACAGTCAGAACCAGTCAGCTCATCTTATCAGTCATTTCCTTTCACTTTGCCATCTGCTTGTGTGTGTGTGTGTGTGTGTGTGTGTGTGTGTGTGTGTGTCCTGCTGACTGGTACAATTCCAACATTGTTCTGTCCATCATTTCATGCCCATTTCTTTTTCTCACAGACATTAATTTGTTCATTCCTCTATGCACCGATTCATTTTCATTCGCTATTGAAAATAACAAATTGTGAAATGTGGGACTTTGTTTACAGTACTCTCCCTTTTAATTATTAATAATCTCCACTGAAGTGCTTTTGCTGTCACCTCTGGCTTGTCCAGATTTCTGTTTATGCTGCTGAAGCTTTTAAAAACCTCTTGAGTGGCCAGGATTTACAGAGGTAAAGACTAAAAAAACTAAAATCCTATCAGATTATTTCATGTTAGCTAACTTGTTAGCATTCATAGTGAACATTAACGACTACCCCCCCCCCGTGTGTCCACCCATCTATCAGTAATAGTGCCGATTTAAACAAAGCTGCTAAAATTGCTGCTGTTTGTCTGTATTTGTGTGTGTGTGTGTGTGTCCATCCTTGCTCAGTAATTGCCCCATTACTCGAGTGTGTTATCAGCACTCATCTCTCCCATTAGACTCAGTCACAACCCCCTTTACTGCTCTGTCTCCTCTTTTAATGCAGTTACATTAACCTCCAGAGCACGCGTGCGCACACACACACACACACACACACACATTTCAGTAGTGACTGAGAGGTGGAGAGGAAGAGAGAGACATAGACAAGGACACAGAATTATTAGGACTCAAACACTGCCACTGTCATTATCACTAATCTCTCAGTGGCTGTCTTGTCTGTCTACATGTGTCTCCCTCTGTCTGTTCCTATCTTCCTCCCTCCCTCCTTCCCTCCCTCCCTTTCTTATTCCTATTTTCTTTTTGGATATCTGTCTGTCTGAATTTTTTTGTCTAGCCTGTGATTTTTTTTTTTTCTTCTGGTTTTCTGCCTTTCTTTCTCTGTTTGTTGATCTCTTGGCCATTTTCTTTCTTTCTCTCTGTCTGCCTTATCTTCTGTCAGTCCATCTGCTTCCTGTGCACCTGTTTGTCTTTCCATCTTTTTCTTTCTGCCTCTTTTTCTCTCCATCGATCTTCTATCTGTACATCTGTATGTGTGTGTCTGTCTGTCTGCTCCTAGCTAGCTGTGTGTTCCACCGTCTGATGAATGAGTCTGGACTGTGTAATGGCCTCTTTAGATAACGCTCTAGACGAGTTGTTTGGGCTTGTTGTGTGTCAAAAGAAGCATTTAATACACTGACCAACACTAAAGTGGGATAATTGCTGAGTGTGTGTGTGTGTGTGTATGCGCTTTGGCACAAAGAGGGAGCATTATATGCATTAGAAAGGCAGAGAGATGAGATGTCTATCAGCATCCAACACAAAGGGATGAAATATGAGGACCCTGTATATTGCGATAACTAGAAAGCCTGATAATTACTCTTATTTCAATAACAATAGTGTTTTTAGTGATGGGTCATCTTTTTTTTTAACATACTCATTTCTAATCACCCATTTGAGAACGTTGTATAAACATAATATGAATCTTTTTTTAAAAAAATTAAAAATAGACAATTTTATCCAAACCAATTAGGTACCAAGGAGAGTGGAATAACTGAGATCTTCGATGGAGAACTTTAAACACCCACATTCCACTGTCAGTAGAAGCTGGTGCGGAGATACACTCCAACACAAGGTCTGCATCAGCTATGATTGCGTTAAGAAAGAACCTTTCATTCTGCTGCATTCATCACTTGAATAGCCTGCCATGTTAGCTTGATACAGTAGTGTGTGAGCGATAAAGCAAGTGCAATTCTCTCTCTCTCTCTCTCTCTCTCTCCTTTAACAATTTCTTAGACAATCCTAGTCACTCATAAATTAACAGTGCTGCACCACGTTGGTTTTCTGCATCACTACATTCTCCTGGATAGCATTCCACTCTGCATATGCTACTAATTGTAATGCTAATGAAATGGTGAGATGGGACGGATTACACAGTCGTGGAGGAGGCAAATGGAGACGGGGAGAGGGAGCACAAAAAGAGGGGAGATATGGAGGGAGGGAAAGATATTCCATCTTAATGGGGTGGAGCTGAGAACAAAGACAGAGACGTCAGGCGTCACAGTCAGAGTTCTTATCAAATGGCTACCGTATACAATGGGATACGCCAGTCAAACACTTGCACTTATACTGGTGTACATGTAGAACCCAAATGGGACAGAATGACTTGTGAGGTCTTACTGGTGGTCCATAAGATTACAAAGAGAAGTGGGTAAATATTGTATTCTTTCTTTCTCATTCATTCCTCAAGGGCAAAATCCATTTCCCTCATAGGATCAAAAGTATGTCTTTTGTCCTCATGAGACTGGAGTGCAAACATGAACATGTCCCCATGAAGCTATAAATACCACCCACCCACACAGTTTGGCAAAGTTTCCTGCTGGTTATTCCATACTGACAGGCCAGAAGGGAACAGGGTCCAAAACCTGACTCCTGGTCCTATCAGCTGCCACCAGCCAACTGCTTCTCAGTCATCGAAAGACATTTGTGGCACAAATCAATACTAACACAAATCTGTATTATTGCTGAATTAAATAAAAACATTTATTAATGGTGTGTTCAATCTGATTAGAGTTTATAGTAGTATAGTTATAGAACACAGATTTACCTACCAGTTTATCCCCTTCTACTTCTACTTCCACTGCATGTCTTTCTTAATAAAACAGCTCGCATTTGTTTCCTATACTTCAGCACTTCACGATGATTTCTTCGTGATCCTATCCTGGAGCCAGAATGTGGCTCAATAGAGAGCAATTAAATGCCAACATACTGTAGCTTTCCTTCAAGCCATGGTGTAACACCATTGAAGAAGTGTGTGTGCTAAATCAATTCTCTAATCCAATCCATGCCACTTTGGGTTTAGCAGTCCAGCCAGCTACATCAGCATCAAAGATGTCTCTCAGCTGCCAAAATATTTTCCTGGAAAGGGCTAAGAGAAGGACTGATCATGTCCATTTTGTAATAGGAGCTACTCAGAAGCAGAACATGGTATTCTTGATCATCTGCTCACCCAGACCTGAAACTCCCATTTATTATTATTAAAACTCCCATGCTGACAAAATTAGAACCCTGGTCATAGACTGGTGGGGGAAAAAAAGGAAACTGTTACCTGGTCTCTTCATTCATTCATAGAGAGTCCTCTCACATATCACCTGACAGGTATTCCCCTAATGCTAGGGGATCTCAAAGATGCTTTGAGCCACAAAAATCCCCATCTCTCTCCCCACAGACCTTGGTCTCCTTGATATTAATCCGCCATGTAATGATATGGAGGAGCCATGGAGGAGTACATCCACGAAGGTCTTAATCTGGGGTGTTTTAGTCCTTCCACATCACACCTGACTGCCAGATTCCTCTTTGATGGAGACCTGTGTCTATACATAGACTGTAGTGCAGGGATCTTCAATCTTATCCAGGCTGATGTGGCTGCAGGCTTTCATTCCAGCCAAATAGGAGGATAGCTGATTGGATACCAGGACGAACTGATGGAATCACACCAGCTTGATAGAGAGAGAGAGAGAGGGGTAAATCATTTTCTTTCGGAGCACTACGAATACCAAGTAATGGCTTATGGGCTAGTTATTGCACCTTCTAACTTTTATGCAATCATCAATTCTAGGAATGAGTTCCAAACAGTTCTAGGGACTTAGAGGGAGGGAGCTCCCCCGAGAACTACATACCTTCAAGGGCTTTTTTCTGTTTGCATTCGCACCACCAGTCAGAACGCTGAAGTGACATAAGCCGGCTTGTTAGCATGATGTTAGCATGAAATGCTAGCAAAGATTTTTATATTTCACTGAAACATGTCAAAATTGCACTGTGTTTCCTCTGTCACACATACACTCAATAAAGTCTGGACTTCTCTGTTAATCCATTTATCCATGTTTTTTTTCCCCATTTTTAACACTAATGTTAAGAGCTGTTGTTTACACAGCTAATGTTTTACACTGATTTTTAAAAATGGCGGTTGCCGGCGCTACGTCGGCTCATGTTCGACCGATCAACGCACACTTACTTCTGGACCAATCACTGTACACTTACGTTGTGCTGGGAGAGTACCTACCCTGAAGTAGGAGCTTAAAGAAGTCTCTCAAAACTGTGTTCTAACAACTATAATCATTCTCAGTTCCTGCAAAGCAGAAACACAAAAAAGGGGGAACTTCCTCCAACAGTTCTAAGAACTATGAAAAACTTCCAAAAGCACCTAATGATTCTGCTTGCACCATGTAGGACAGGCAGGTGATTGTGTTTATTGACAATATTCTAATACACTGGAAGATAACATTAAGCATGTCTGCCTTTCTAAACCCTTTTGTTGTTAGTAGATGTGGACGCATCTGAGGTTTGGGTGGGAGCAGTGTAGCCCCAGTGCCAAGGCTAACAAGCGCCTGAACTACATTCCTGTGCTTCCTTCTTGTGCAAACTTACCCACTGAATGGAGTTATAATATAACGCTCTTGGCTAAACAATGGAGACATTGACTAGAGGGTTCTCTAAAACCCTTCCTTGTGCTCATTGACCATCACCAAGCATCATAACTGCC
>JAOTRR010000001.1:1294867-1305486 GCA_028570945.1 Gogo arcuatus
CAACCTGCCTCCTCGCCGTTCACAGCCGACGCTCGACCACGCCCCCTCTGCCACAGATACATGCAGCTGTCTGTAAAGATATAAATGCATCATTGCATGTTGATTTGATTATTATCCAAACGCTTCACATTTTTGTTTTGTTTGTTTATTCACTTATACACACACACACACACACACACAAAACAAAAACACCTAAGCCACTGAAATGACCCCAAAACATGAGGCAAAATGTGTTATTGGTGTAACTTTTTGGGAATAATTCTTAAAGATATGTTTGGTGCAAAAAAGACAGCTTTTCACCCAAATTACACCATACCCACAGTGAAGCATGGTGGTGGCAGCATCATGCTATATGCCTGCTTCTGTTTAGCTGGGACTGGGGCTTTAGTCAAGATAGAGGGAATCATGGATATCTCCAAATACCAGTCCATTTTAGACAGCTGAAGACGTAGAAGAATTTTAGCTTCCGGCATGACAGTGAGACAAAGCGATGCCACCTTACAAAGCTGTGCTCCTGGGTTCGATCCTTAGCTCAGGGTACTGTCTTTGTTCGCCTTTTATAAGCCTATATGAATCCATGTACTTACGGCTGAGCTTACAGCAGAGAAGATTGAACTGTAGGTCAAGAAAAAGATGCATTCTGCTTGGAACTTGGGTGGTTTAGTATGGAAACAATCTGCCTGTTGAGTGTTTTCCATGTAAACAGTGCCTGGATACATGGGTATTTATGATTCAATCAAATCCCAGGATGCACTGAAAAGGTCTTGGAGGCGATATCGAAGAAACATCTTGTGGATGCTGTGCTTATACGAGGCATGAACATGATAGTGTTTGGGGTGGCTGGTTCATAGAAGTTCAATTGAATTTTATTTGTATGGCACCATTGCCAATTAACATTAGCAGCTTTACAAGCTGTCTTAATCTAGATCCCTAAAGACTAAGTCTGATATGACAGGGGTAAGTAAAAGCCATAATAAAGCAGAAACCTTTAAAGGATTTCAAAGAGAATCAACAATCATGGATTTTGTTCAAATGGTCAAATGAGGGAAAAGACAAAAGTATAAAATACACTAGTTATTTACAAGTATGAGCATATTGTAAATATCAGCTGTGGGATGATCACCGCAGCAGTCTGTGAGAGTTATAGAGTGTGTAAGGTATACGGAAAAGGTTATCCTTTTATAGCAGAAAAAAAGGGAGTGCTAGTTTCCACGGTGACCAGGTGAGATTATCCAATTATCCAATGCAGCAAAAAAGGTGAAGGATGAGCTCGGCTGCAAATGTTTTTAAGATCTCGGAGATAAAATGTAGATTAGATTACACCTGTAGTGTAAAAAAAATTTTTTTTTCTTTGTTTCACCTCAGAATGCAAGTCACGTCCTTCTGTATCTTCTCATCTTTTTCTTTCATCTTTTCTTGGCTTATGTGTGAAACATCACCTCAGGGTTTATTTCACCTTCTGTAATGACCCCGGGACTGCTGAACTCACCGACTGTTTGATCTTACTTGACAGGATGTACAATTTCTGACGCAGTGTAACACCTGCTCCAGCATCGACAATTGAGGAGAAAGGGGAGGTGTACGTGTATGTGGGTGTGTGAGTAACCCCTTTAAGCTGTTGCATCAGTATTTACCCAATTACCCAGTTATGTGTCGTGTAGCATTAATAATAATAATAATAATAATAATAATGTCCTTACAAGGATAGGAAAACTAACGTGTGTGTGTCTGTCTGTCTGCACTCTGCAGACCAAAGCTCTCACTATCCTTTGATTTTCCTATGATGAAATACATGGTAAGAAGATGCCAATGCCTTCAGCAATATTCCACTGTAAAAGTCATAGTTATGCTAACTAGATCAGTGCTTGCACTGTGTTTATATTACGCACACAGACTAATAATTTTTTCATTCCACCTTTTTGAACATCCGCATGAAACATCATCTTAGCTGTGATTTGATTCTATATGTTGACGAAAGCTAGAGTGATGTCGTGTTGAAGTGCTTGGCTGACTTACACAACAGCTATTCAAGCTATGCTACATCCCCATCTGAGAGTAGCTTAGCAAGCTAGCTAAAAATGTACAACACAAGCCGTTTAATTACTCTTACTGGTAGAGAAACCCAGCGTACAAAAACATACAAGAATTGCATTTCCACTCGGTCTAAAGAAGTGACCATATCCCAGCACTGAAGATCCCCTGAAGATTGGAAAAAACACTTCTCCAAAACATTCCTGTCACATTACTGTGACCTAACGCAAATTCCTCCCTCTTCAACATGAATAAGTTCCGACTGAAGACACACAGCTGAACATGCTATAGATACAAATCATATTTCCTGAGAATGAGCTACTATGGTAGAGCATGACCCACTTCCGAGGGCGGGACATGTATGGTTCTAGAGAGCATTTAATTGGATGATCATGAAATGCTGCCTATTATCAAATTTTGATTGTTTTCCTACTGTATGTAGTTACCATGTGAATATGGCCAAAACTATGTTTACTGGTGTCCATAACAGTAGGACAGTTAGCATGTTTCTAGAAAAATCTTGCTTACCTGATATAGTATAATGGTAGAAAACCTCGTGTTTGAGATCCATTGAGATACAAAGATATACTGAGTACAAGTACAAGCATGCGTTTTTGGTACTTGTTGTTACCGTTAGCGATATGATACTTGAATGAGTAAAGTAATGTACCATTTTATTCAGCTCTGTTCATGTTTCCCTGGTTTACAAAGTGGCTATAAAAAGCACACGTGTGTTTATATTCTTAGGCTACCAGGATTGTTCTTTATAACATTAGCTAGCTATATTAGTTAGCTTAGATGGAGTAGGGTTGTAGTGGAGAAGATCAAGTTTCTGTACAGCTAATTAAAGCATGTTTCATTGTCTGCACTGTGTCAGAATCCCTTTTTGTCAATGACTGACAGTGGCTTGTCAAGAATAACATGGGTAAGAGCTGTTATTTTTACTCACCTAGCGTCATCTATAGACTTTTATTTCTTGTCTATTAAGCATTTGCTGCAGCGCTAGTTGCTGCCATGTTCTGCTAGCAATGAACATGTGCTGAGTTTTATGTACAAGATTTTATCACGTTATTTGTATTGTAGAAAGATGCTGTAGTTCCTCCTCGTGCCACCATTAATTGTGATATATGTCCAGATTGCTGCCATTTTGTTTCATCTGTCCATTAAGCTTACATCACATCAAATCATTTGATGTTGGTATCAGACGATTCCTTACAAGTGTGAGTATCAGTAAATTATGGCAATATGGGATGGATACTGGATACCATCATTCCTAGACAAAATGTTTATTTATTTCCCAAGGATGGCGTTCTTATTTCCTAAATACAGCTATTATATTGTTCTTTTATATCAAATGTCAAAGTGTCAAATATAATCAGACATTTTCTTGAAAATTAATTGACCAATCAAATACAGTGCCTTGCTCAGCTGATCAAATATCATACTAAGCATCCAAAAGTTTTATATATGCTTTGTTTACTACTACAGTATTTCTTTTAATGCTCCTAGCAATGCCCTGTTAGAGCAGATGTTCTCCAGTTGTGGCATTGCCATATGAGCTGTGCTATAATGAGCTGAGGCTGCTTGAGATCTCTCATCAGTGAGATACATCCTCTTGGATTATGGCAATGAAGGAGGAAAAGCGTACTACCACAGGGCAAAAAAATTTCCAAAATAATGATCATTGTTAAATGTTAGAGAATGCGCTCAACATGATGTTGGTTTAATGCTATGATGTTTTTAGGTAATCGGGACACAAATGGTAGTGCTACTCTGCTCCAACAGTTTACTAACTCTAATGATAATTACACTGTGGTTGCAATATCTTTGTAATGTCTTAAGCTGTGTGTTTGTGTTGGAAATTTTAGCTAGTGAGATTTCCAGGGTTAGGTATAATCCAGGTTCGAGGGTTAGGACTATCCACAGCAGCAGATGGTGAGTCACAAGTGCAAAAGTTTAGTTGGGATATGCTTCCAGGTCCAGTCTGCCAGTGCAACTGCTCACGTAATGGAGTTACAGAACCACGCCAAGGATCTAGGTTTTAGTTTGTGGAATTTAGGGATCTTAGGGTATATCACCCAAAATACTTTGTTTCTGCTTTTGTGATTTGATGGCAAGGCCTACAGATTGGATGAACTGGGACCCAAAATCTGCAGAAAAACCATACACCTCTCCACAGTGGCTATATTTTTTTTGACACAGTATGGATCCCAAGTTGCTTGTACACCTCTAACACCTTTCCATGAACCTTTCCTGATTGTTCACTGGAACTGATGATTGAGCACATCACTTGGCATGTTTGCATAAATACTTACCTCAACTCTCTTGGGAACCATATAAATTAGCTCAGTTTATTTCCTGGAACGTCTTTTAGCATTGAACCCAATCCAACAAGAAAACACCCACAGCAGGGAACCTTCTTAGCTAAGTCTGTGCACTGACTCAGAATACCAATTCCAAATAACTCTAGCATGGTATGATGGAGGATCAGATAGCATTGCTGTCTCATAGCTCCAGGGTCCCTGGTGTCCCTGTGGGTTTCCTCCAGGTTCTCCAGTTCCCTCGCACCTCCTAGTAGCATACCAGTAGGTGGATTGGCTACTCTAAGTTGCCCCTAGGTGTGAATGAATGTGTGAATGAGTGTGTTCCCACCTCTCGTGCAATGTTTCCAGAATTCCACTGCATCCCTGACCAGGATAATGCAGTGCTGTTGCATGGCTCATCATGTGGGGTTTATTAAATAAATCAGTTTCAGTTGAAATTGCACGTCATCTGCTAATTAGCTGAAACATGACAGAAATATACAAGCTAAACTGTGTAGAATCTAATATCTCTGTCAGAAACAAATAACTGCTGTCTTGGCATTAGAGATATTAGTTAACTTGAGCAAAAACCATGAGAAATGTGCACGCTGATGTCTGTGAAATATGTATTGACTTTGTATATTAAAATTTGCGCAGGAAGCATTTAGGTGTTACATTGTTATCAGAGGTGGGAAGTCGTTCTCTTTTTGTGAATCTTTTTGTGTACCTTCTACTTAATACTTTAAATACATTGAAGAGTTTATACTTTTTTTATTTTACCTTGAGTGATGAGCATATTCAACTCATTACCTTCTTTTTCATGAGTCAAATGAAGTGTGTTAAAGCATGGACCTGTGTAGAGGCATGAGGTCGATAGGACTGTGAACCACCGCTGTATGAGAATGCTTTATGGAGTATCTTTCATAGAGAATAGTGACCTGTTTGGTGAAGGCCATCTGTTTTTGTCCCTCCAGCATTTTTGCATCAACTGGGTGAAAAGTTCCTGACATTAGCTATTGGGACAGTTTGCGGTAGAAAGGCACTTCTGTCAGGGCAGATTTGAAGTGTGTGCTCTGATCGGATGAGAAAGCTTGCATTATGGTCATGGACAGCACTCTGTGGAGAGAATCCTGAGGCTGTCCCCAGAATGTCAGAGCCTTCAGAAACAAGCCTGAATGTACATACACTTTTAGTGGATGCAGCAACAGATGTGTCGCCCCAATGAGCAAAATAGACACACCATGGAAAAGTTCATGGCTGTATTTGCTAAGGTCACCAGACACCCTTAAGCGAACTGTTCACTGCTTTGTGTTTAGAAATGTATGTGTGTTGCTGAGCTGCACGGCCATGGGTGGAGCAAATAACACTGCAAAATACATATCCAAAGATCTACAACCAAAAGAGGATACCGCAAACTAATACTTACAAAATTCACAAGAGCACAGACAAAATGAATCGAGTAGTTAGGAAATAAACAAAGAAGTGTGCAGGTGGGACAGACAACAGTGATCAATGATTGGTCATTGGGAAAAATGGTGTTTCGTGATTGTTTTTTGGGAAACAATGGTGATCAATGATTGGTCATTGGGAAAAATGGTGATCATTGATTGGTTGTGGGGAACAATGGTGAACAGTGTTTTGTCACTGGAACAAAGGTGATCAGTGATTGTTTTTTGGGAACAATGGTGATCAGTCACTGGTCATTGGGAACATGGACTCACACAAGTGCAACTCGGGCTTTACACATTTGTGGTGAATTGACTGAACCCTCCCTCTCAACTCTGAGCTGGAGAGCCGTACAGCTTAAAATGTCTGCTTAAAAAGTCACTAGATTTATCTTATATATGTAATTAACCAAATAATGTTTTGGTTAATTCAAAGTGTCCTTCTTTAAAGAAAGCTTGACCCTGCACTCATCAAAATTTGATCCTTGAGATAAGCAATGTCTCTGTTTTAGCTGCTGTGTAAATTCCTTATAAATTAGCTTCTATAAAATATGTAGTAAAACTGCTTTTGTTTGTTGACTCTACTGTAGATCTTGTGACTAGCTTTGAAATAACATGGTAACAAGGTAAGACGTTGTGGGCAAAAGCGGCTGACAAATAAATGTAAACATGATCTATGCACAATTTTACACAGTTTGAGATCTGAACTCTAGCATTAATAAAGCATCTCAGAGAACTTGGCACCAGCATCTCCTCAGAGCTGCTTTAAGATACCCAGAGGAAAACAAACAGTAGTTTCTTTTATTGCTGATTGTTGCTTTTCAGTTGTCTTGTCTCCTTCAAACAACCCAACAAATCAAATAAACATGATGCTTACTATTTATCTAGTCACTATGTCATAAACCTTTAGCATCCATGCTGGTACGCGAGGACAGGTGGACCATCGTCATGGCCATTTTCTGATACAGAGAGACAAGGTGAGCACTCAGGAGGCTGAGTGGTATCAATAAATAGGTTGCCTGCCATGTTTCTCCATCTGCTTCATACATTTGTCAGTACACAGAGAATGAGGAAACACTCTTTTAGGGAAGTTTACAACTGACAAAGAGAGATTTATGTCCCTTTTAGAGGAACAGAGAATAAATGCTATTGCTTTTACTGTAGAAACATTTCTGATCGTTAAATTCCTTCATCTCCATGTTGTTCTTTTGCTAATCATTATTTCTTTCTTTCCCTTCTTCAGTTATTTCTGTATCCTACTCTTTCTCTGTCTGAACCTTTTACTTCCAAAAAATACTGGAAACATTTGGGCCTGGAAAACTGGAACTGCTGAAGATTTGCACCACATTTGTTAATGGTACTCAGATGGTACCACTGGAACTAGCAGCATAATGGAACTATTTGTTTTGCAGCATTGTTTGTTGTGGATTGGGTGCAAATACAGTATATACATACCTTACACTCATTCATTGGTGATCTTTATGCAATCAGAATCAACACTGTGCTGTTTTATTTCTCAATCTAGACATGATCAATTTTGCAAAAGCCATACCACCACAGTCAGTCATTTTATGGGATAAATGCAAAACGAACAGAGAGAAATATCCTTTTTGATCATATGTGGCAATAACTTTGCACTAACTAACAAAGCATCTTTCTTTAGTGAATAAAAAATAGTAATCATTGACAAACTGGTGGCCTAAGGGGAATGTGGAAAATAGTCCACTTTGGGATGATATCAGTAACCAGGCTTCATGTCTGACCATGTCACACCACCCCGTCATTGATAATTTTCCCATACCAGCAAGTTCATTCCTTACTATCATCATCATCATCATCATTATCATCGTATATAGTGATCATATACTGTATAGTTGTCATTACCAATAAATCATAAATGTTACTTATGTAGCTTAATGAATTTGCTTTCTAATAACTTCTAAAACACATTAAAGACAAAGATATGGACCAGTACATACATCGTCATGTTGGTAATCGGCACTGCTGCACCTTATCTAAGATTTTTAATGCAGCATTATCTATGAGTCTGACTAAAAGTGTATCTGTCTCAGTGGAGGAGATGAGGTCACATTTCCGTGTTACATCTTTCACTTTCCTTTCATTCTGCAACTTTCTCTCCAGATCCATCCGTTCCCTCACTCTCCAGAGGGTTTTGCCAGGCTGGGATCTATGAGCCATGTCCATGTCTTATCGATGGGGCACAGGAGACCATTCAGAGGTCGGCTTGGAGCAGATAAACCTCATATCGAACTGTAATGCCTGCAAGGTGGTGAACATTGATTGGGCAAACAGCACGTTTCTGTCGCTCCTGATCCTACAGGACAATCAATGTCTCGACCTGCTGTACTGTTCGGAAAATTAGGCTCCATCCAAACATAGTGAGCACAACTTATCTGCAGTGCACTATTTGATAAACAGGAAACTGCTTTGTAAAGGTTTGATTAAACAGTAAGGCCTTTTTGACCTTGTTTCAGACCTCCTAAAGCTACTACATACGTGAAAACAAGCAGTGGAGGTAAAGAAAAACATGTAAAATATACATGGTGGAGATGAAGCTGTGTGCATTTATGTAAGAGTTCAGCTGAGCGATGCTTCTAGATATATATAGATCCAATAATGTTATGTATTTTAACAAACATCTCTGAAAAATAAGCTGACACTTTCTGGATTGAACTGTGTGTTAGGGTTAGCATTAGTTTGAGGTGTACCTCCAAAGGCAAAAGGAGTTCTTTAAGGATTTATTGGATAATCAAGGTTTCTTGGCCTCCAAATGTGATTAGATCAGTATTATCAATTTGAGCACTTAAAAACCAGACACTCAACCCATACAGGCCCAAATCTGCGCTCTTTTTGGAAGTCACTGTAATGGGAAGTACTTACAAAGATCATCCACTGGCCCTGTCCATTTCTGGATATTTGTGTATTAATCACAAAGCCCATGCGTAACAGCACCTCTCGTAATGAAATTTCATAATCACGTCATGATGAAATCATTTAGAGAGTGAAACCACCCTGAGGCCACCTGCAGTACTGCACCACGAACAGGAGAATTTCACTGTTTTTTCCAGGCAAAAGTGTTTGGAGTCACTCAAGGCCTAGTCATCTCTAACAGGATAATCCTCTGTCTTAATCTCCCTCTCCCTCTTTCTGTAGCTGCGGGGAAGAAGAATCACTTTACACGAAATTATGATCTGTCACAAGTTGTAAACTTTTAAACAACAGGAAAGTTATCCTGTAACCTTCCAATAGTATGGTCTGTTTCTTTTGCATCCTCTTGTGCTAATGTGTTTGAGAACAGAGCAACAATAATCTACAGCTAATGATCAATTTTTAGGGAACAAACCATTATGAGTGTCATTAAAAAGGCCTACTTTAATAGAAGACGCTGCGCAAAATCATACATAATGTGCTGTATTTTTTATTATTATTTATTTATTTTCATTTGTAGTCCTCGCAATTACTCATTTTACTCCACTATTATTATATATGTGTATATGATATCTCTTTACTTAGTATTCACATGGATACATAGCACTTCTCTAGGCTCTTTATGACAATGGTTATTTCTACAGGCAGTAGTGGACACAGACACAGACTGGAACAAGGTTTTATAAAAAAAAAATTTTATTTTTATGTTTACAGGCTAATATCAGTTATCATGAAGAGCTTTTATGAGTGTCATTTAGTGTTTAGAACACTTCAGTCACTTCACTCACTTCACTCACTTGAGTCATTATGAAACAGATCATTCAAGTAAATGAGGAAGGAAACCTGTGAGTCTGCTCAAAGTTTCCATTTCAGTGCAAACAACATAACAGACAAGAGCTTGTTGGAAGAAAGGTAAACATTATCATTAGTTTTTATGCTTGATTCATCATGTGATTCATTTAAATATTGCCAAAGTAGGACATTTATAAAGTATTAAGGACATGAAAATGTTATGCTTGTTTCAATTATTATTCGCGTATACATTTCTAATCACACAGAGGACCTGAACTACAAATTTTCTAAGTGCTATATCATTATTTTGATGGATTAGCTTGTTATTCTGTCTTAATAGCTTCTTATTTCATGACATTATGCATTTTCACAGCTTGCATTTCAAGGTTTATGTAAGATAGAAACCTTTCCTAGCTGTGTACTTTTCCATCTATATTTCGTATTGAAGCATTGTATAAGGTTATATGGTTATAGAAAATTAAGGTATAATTCTAGCAGTGTGTATGTTTACCACGTAATATAATCTGTCTTTAAGGGGTGATCCAGCCATGCTGATAAGAAAAAGAAATTTTTCAGCATCAGCAATTCTCCTGTTGCTGGCAGGTAAACTTTTTTTTTATACAGAAAATTAAATTTGTATTTGAGGTCTTATGTTACTGTTTGTACCTGTGTCTTATGTAACGTGCTTGACGCTGGTTGATATCTGTTAGATGTTAACAACTCCGGTAATCATAAAGACTGTCCTGTGCTCATCCCTGGGTTCTTGTTAACAATGTGCTCATGCTGAGCTGTTTGTCTTTACTCTTCTACATCTGTAAACAATAATGTTTTATAATCCCACTACCATTACACTAACAATAATGATTTTTAACCCCAGTGTCAACCAGAAGTGGATGGGTTTGAGTTTAGTTCTTCCTTATTTTGTCTCAGGGAGGTTTACTTCTACTGTAACTGCTTTGTGAGAATGTCTACTGTTAAAAGTGCTATACATACATACATACATACATACATACATACATACATACATACATACATACAGCTCCAGAAAAAATTGAGACCACTTCAATTTTTTCATAAATCAGCATCTCTATGTATGGCA
>JAOTRR010000001.1:1372595-1383653 GCA_028570945.1 Gogo arcuatus
GCATTGTGCTGCTGTCAAGGGATTGGCTGATTAGATAACTGCATAAAAAAGCAGGGGTATGGGTGTACCTAATAAAGTGGCCAGTGAGTGTATATGTGTCCTAAACTGGGCAGTCAGTATTATGTGACCAGTGAATGCATCTAGAGAAAATGTGAGCCTGTGCTGAACTTGCTTTTACTGTGGGTGTTTCAGACGGAGAGCTCGGTGCAGCAGCTGCAGGGCAGCCTTGTGGAGCGAGAGAACAAAGTCTCAGTGCTGGAGGAGGAACTGAAGCAGCTGAGAGAAGAGATGAAGCAGCAGAAGGAAGCGGTAAGAACACTCACTCCTTTCTCCTTGTATATCTGTTGTGAGATTTGAGATCACCAGGCACAGAGTGCTATCATACACTCAAGCTTCCTTCTCTAGCTCAGACTGTTCTTGTGTTCACAGGCCGAGACTGCAGAAGCAGAGCAGCCATTTGAGAAGTAAGTATTTAGGAAGTGTATCTTATTTATGCATGCTGCAGTAAAGAGATTTTTTTTTTTTTTTTAAATTGGGGGGGTGGTGTCATGTTTTTCAGCTTGGAGAAAGACGCTCGTCTGATTACTCTGGAGGAGGAGCTCCAGCAGCTGAGAGGGCAGGTGGAGCAGACGAAGGCCGAGAGCAAGGTTTGTGTATATGAAGAATAGTTGCAATGCAAATGCACGCTATGTACGGAGCGTCAAGATGAAGTTGGTGCAGAATGAAATACTAAGTAACTTAAGGATGGGAGTTCATAGGAAAAGTAAATTCTAGACCAAAATGATAGTGCAGAAAAGCATTCCTTTACTCCAAACGTAGTCAGTCAGCCAAGAGTGTCTGAATCTAGTCTTTATTTTTGCAATGGAATTTTAAATTTAATTAAGGGACGTACAGGTAAGTAACTTTTTTATTTTTATTTTTTATTTTTTTATATAAATACTGGCATGATCATGTCTTAGATGTGTGTTTCTTTATTAACAATATTTGTGTGTAGGAGCTTCAAGAGAAGAACAACGCTGCTGCTGAGGCTCTGGCTGCAGCCGAGCGACTGACCGAAGAGAGACTGAACCAAGCAATAAACGCTCAGGTGTGAACTAACTAACTCGCTCACTTGAATCCTTGCTTTCTTGATCATGTCTACGAATATAAATCATGTATATGTTAGCACTCATTAAGGCAGTCTCGGGCACATTTATAACGTGTGTGTGTGTGTGTGTGTGTGTGTGTGTGTGTGTGTAGCATGAAATCAAACAGAAGCTCAACACTCTCCAGGTGGAGACCAAGAATGCTCTCCAAAACCTCTTTCCTCACATCACCATAGAAACAGAACAGGTAAAGGGATCTTTAAGGGATTCTGTCTCTCACTGTCGGTCAGTGTGGGTCAAATCACTGTCATTGTCAGATCATTAGGTCAATCAAAAGCATATAGTCTGATTAAACCGCCTGTTTTGTAAATGTGTGCGTGCGTGTGTGTAGACAGCACACTGATGGCTTATACTGGTGTTAACCTAAATGCTAGGAGGTTACTGCATGGGGTGGACAAAACATCTGGAATTGTTAAGCCCAAAATAAAAGTTGAGATACTAAGTATTTTGTGTGTGTGTGTGTGTAGAGTAACTGGTTAGAAGCGTTCACGCTCAAAGCACAGGAGACGCTCAGACACAGCCAACAGGAAACATCTGAAGAAAAAGACGCAGCACTAACAGTAAATAAATCCACATTCTGCTCATCCCATACAGAATTACAGCTCCTGGCCTTGTTCACATGGTGTGTGTGTGTGTGTGGTTATACAGGACGCTCTACAGAAGTTAAAGGAAGCTGAGGGGAGTCAGACAGCACTGCGTGCGCAATGCGAGCAATACAGAGCCACGCTTAATGAAACGGTATGACACATACTTTGCCTAATCATTTCCTCTCTGTGTAACGCTCAGTTACTCACTGGCTTGTGTGTGTGTGTAGGAGGGCATACTGAAGGACCTGCAGAACAGCATACAAGACGGAGAGGCCACATGGAGGTCCAGGATCTCTGAAATCGAGGAACAACGGCAGGCGGTAAACCCACACAAACACTAGGGTAGTCAGAACAAGGTTTTTAGAAGACCACGGTCAATTTGACTACCTTAAAGCAAGTACGCACACACGCGTGCAATAATTTCTTTGCGGGGGGTGGCTAATTTCTGTGTTTGATGTTGAGATCTTTCTTGTTTAAGTTCTTGTGTGTTTGTTTTTTCCAGGCCCTGGTTCAAGTGAAGGAGTTGGAGGAGACTGTGGAAGCACTAAGAACAGGGAACCAGAGCACAGAACAGGTGGAGCTCCGTCATTTCCACGTCATTCATATTCATTGGCTTAGAAGTGAAGCAATGAGTCAGTGCATGGCAGTGATACTGACATGGTTCTCCTTTTCTTCATAGCTAAAAGGGCAGGTGATGCTACTAGAAGCACAGCTGGAGAAACAGCTGGAGTCCATCAGCATCAGCCAAAGCTGTGCTGAGGAGGTGGAGCAGGTGATACTCAACACACTGCAGCAGTCACACCCACCACAGGTGGTGTTTGACTTGCAGATTAAAAGTCAACGTTTAGGATTTGTTTGTATTTAATAGGTATTTTTTTCCCCTTTTTTCTCTCGTCCAGCTAAAGACTTTGTTAACAGCCACTCAGAGTCAGCTGGAGGCGGCCCAATCAAATGCTCAGAAACATCGTGCCGAGCTCTCGGTGGTAAGCCTCATGCTAGCATGTACATTGTTTCATTAAAAAAAAAGAAATATCAGTTTCATCCTCACGCTCTTGAGTTACTTGCTGTAAGAAAAACTGACTCACTGATTGCAGTACAGCTCCTTAGCTCTTGTGCTAATACATGAGAAGAGAGCTGTGTGTGTGGGTGTGTTCAGGGTTAGAGGAAGTGGAGCATGTGTTTTGAGTGATTGCTGCGCATTACAGGTCAGGCGGCAACTGCAGGAGGTGACTGAGCATGTGCAGAGCAGCGAGGTCAGGCCGGGGAATGTGGCTGCACAGCTGTGTGTGTTGTGACGGAAAGAAAGTAGACTGTGACTTTTACTAATGCTAGTTATCATTTTTAAGCTTGAGTCTGTCTGGGGGGGGGGTTGTTGCTTGCATTTATGTGAAGTGTCCTTTGTCGCTATATGAGGCTAATGCTGGAAGAGAACTCTGGGGCTAGGCATGTGCCGAATACCAGCTATACTGTGACATTCAGCACGCAATATAATACAATAAGAAGAATTAACACACTGGGATGTGTTGTTCTAGGGAAATAATCCATTTTCAGGACAGCACATGAGAAATTTTGTGATAATATTGTAAACTGCAGTACAAGTTTAGGTGGTTGGTTCATTTCCAGTGAAAGTAACATCGGCACATGTCTAACCTGAGTGCATGTTGTGTTAGATTTTGAATGCTGAAGGTGTGTACACATGCACATCTAACCTCTTCACTTAGATTCCTGCGTCTGTGCTGCATTACTCCTTTCCCTTGACCGTTACGTAAGGTTACTTTTGTCTAACCTTTGACCTCTCGTGCCAGGTGCAGGCACAGCTGGAGCAGGCAGAAGTCCGACTTCAGACAGAGGCGAGCATGCACCAGCAGGTGGAGCACAACTACGACCAGGTAACAGTTGAGATCAGAAAATAACGGACTTCCTCCATTATATTCTTTGGACTCTCTTTTTAAATGTTGTCTTTTGTGTTGTATATTATATGACAGATTCAATATTTGATATTAAAGTGTGTGTGTGTGTGTGTGTGTTACGCAGGCTCAGAAGTGTGTGAGTGACCTGGAGGCTCAGGTGGCAGAGCTGAAGGCAGCAGGAGAAGAAGCCACCACTGAGCTCAAGGTTCCCACAGCACCACATTATCATCTTTCACAGCAGCAGACTAGCGCAGTCTCAGTCTGTATGTGTGTGTGTTTAATAGGAGAGGCTGGAGAAAGAGGTGAAGCTGATGCAGGAGCTCACTGAGACCTCAGCGACACTTCAACAGAAACTGAACAACACTCAGGAGGAGCTCACCAAAGAGAAGGAGGTGGTGAAGAACCTGCAGGAGCAGCTACAGGAGAAAGTGCAGCAGCAGGTGCTGTTCTCTTCCCAGTGACCTCTGAGTCTGTTAATTGGTAACTAATCCCCTGTTGATCACATGTCTTTAATCACTGTTTTTAATGTGTTCAGCTAACCTGAGCTCTGGAATAGAACAAGCAGATTTCATGTCCAAGCTATTACATTTTCATTAATAGTTGCCTGGCAGACAAGGAGGCAAAACCAGAGGTAGGAAAGAAAAATTAAAGAGAAGTGCTAGATGATATGGCTTGTTTTTCCTGAAGGATCAGACGAACAAATGGCGGGGGAAGGTGCAGCAAAGGTTAGCAAGTTGTGATGTAACAGGTTTATCATGATATCAGAGCCTTTTATTAGTTAATACCATGAACCCCCCCCACACACACACGCGCGCACACAGGCATGCGATTTTCCAGTTTGTCCCGTTTAGTGAAGGTTGAACAGCTTCAGCTGCTCCAATCCAGAAACCCCACACAAGTTGTTACACCACCTGAGTCTTCAACTCTTAACCCAGTCACACTGCCGTCTACACATCCTCTTTAACCAGCATATGGAGAGTGCATGCACACAAAAGATGTTTGTGTCATGTGGCTTCATCTTTAGGAACAGAGTTCAAACAGAGAACACACTGTGTTTTTCTACAGCCTTCTGAACCACTATTGTTTTGTAAGGATATTCATGCCAATTCATGTCATTAGTGTAATCATAATGTCACGGTTAGTTTTACGGTTCTTTACAAATTCTTTGTCTCTCTCTCTTCAGGAAGGAGAAGAGCTGAAGGAAGGAACCTCTGTGTGACGTCTCGGCAGGAAGGAGGAGAAGCCGAACCACCAAAAATGCCTTAATTTTTCTTTGTTCTTGTCTCTGTAATCGTTCGTGTACTGTATTAAGAGGAGTGCAAAGGGAGGGGAGTGACATAACGGGGTCCAAACACAAGTTTAAAAACTGATTTATATTTTTAGTAGAATTCTTTAAGTATGGTCTATTTTTTTTTTTTTTTTTTTTCTATCCATGACCAAGACTTTTCACATTCCTCCGACTGTCAGTGTTATGAAGAAAGGGCCAAATGCTTGTGCGTCAGACGCACGCTCCTGTGCAATCATTTACAAAGACTGTCCTTCACGTGGAAGTGAAGAGAAGGAACATTTCATGTTACAGCGATGCAATACAGCCCTTACACTACTTGTAGTCGGCTGCTGACCAAATGTGACTTTAAAATTAAATAAACATTTAAGAGGTTATTTGGTTTTCTGTGTTGCACATGTTGACATTCTTTTGGAATATGACAATATTGTTCCTTGTCTGTTTATGGAGATGTGTCCAGCTTTTTCTTGTTTGTTCAAGTCAGATTATTAACTGGAGGTTTTCAGATGCAAGCACTTCTTTTTCGGAGAGAGATGATGGGGGGCGGGGAAATGCCTCCTCCCCTTTTGTCATGTCCGGGATACCAGTGAACACTTCGAAAAGGTTTCCACTGATAGATGTTACTTTGACTATAAACACAACTTCCCCAAGCTCTGTTGAATTGATTCTGATAGGTCAGAAGGTGTTGATTGATTTTTTTTTCTATACCAGCAGCTCTGACCGTAGTGCTGACTGTAAATCACATCAGCTTTATATTAAGGCACTTGTTCTAATATCTCATCATTACCATTCCCACTTGTAAGATGGAGACCTTTATTTAACATTTGAAGGAGGAGTCTCAAGTGTCATGGTTTTTGTAACAAATGTCCCTTGGAAATCTAAGGAGCCCCCCCCCCCCCCCCATATGTTTGTCATGCCCTGTACAGTTCCCATTAAAATGTGGGCTGTCATTTACATGCTCCTGATTTTACTTGGATAACTCACCAAATTTTATTTCAATGTTCTATTGCTCAGGTCTCCAGATTTGTTGATTTATATCCATATTGAGGTGTACAGGTTTTAGTTTTCTCTGCTGTACTAACTACACATACTGATGGAGGTCTTACTACCTGTTGCAATTGGCCCTAGTGACTGCAAATGCTACATTTCTCCCTGTTTAATTTAAACTTAATTTTATTAATGTACATGCTAATTAAAATCATGGTCTTGAGGTGCTTTAAAAATGTACCAGCCTGTTGGTTAAGGACTCATTATTTGTTGATAATTTACTGATCTTAAATTTGGATTAAAATTGGATGTTTAATATGAATATATTTAATTCACAAAATAGTTGTAACAGTAATTCAGTATATTAATATTTTTTGTCTTTTTTATTATTACATTTTTTGTCAGGACATTTCAACAAGATTTGCTTTTATTCAAACTTTTATTTTATGTTCTAACCGGAAATCCTTTATGCGTTTATGTTGCGGACGCTTCGCGCGCACACCTTCAGATCCCCGTCATTTTTAAATCCCGCCTCCTGTTTTAGGATTGGCTGATTCTGTGGACTCGGAAACATGCCGCCATTGTATCAAATAGTAACCAATCATAACGAAGAGGCGGGATTTGTTCGATTACGGATTTGCCGAGACGCCGCACTGTGTCAACAAGCAAGATGGCGGCGCGCATTGGCGTTTTGTGGTTAAATTTTGTCCGTTTGAAGACTTTATGGGCGAGTGTGAGAAGATGTTCGGCGCTGTCACATTCTCCGGTTTCTGAGGAGTTTACAGCCAAACGCGTGCGAAGGACTTTTGTGGATTTTTTCAAGCAGGACTATGGACACAGGGTTGTTCCGTCTTCACCGGTTCGGCCCAGAGGAGACCCGAGTCTGCTGTTCGTCAACGCGGGAATGAATCAGGTCAGATACCCGGGAGGCAACAAGTGTTCATGTATTGATCTGTGCAATCAAACAGCAACCTGCTGGAGTTCCTCTGTTACAGCAGCGAGGCTGAAGTACTGATACTTTAATCTATAGAGTTCAAATAAACTTTATTTCCAATAAATACATACTCATCCCCAAGAAAATATTGGCACCCTGGTGATAATTACTAACACATCCCATCCGCAGATACTGTACAGACTGATGTTTTGCACTTTTTCCTTCACCCTCATAACGTGTATAGTGAAGCCTGAGCCTCCTCCTGGTATATAATGTCAAACAAATGAACCCTGGTGTGTGTGGTTTCTTGAGGGCCCTTTTTAAAAATGTTTTTGTCCTTGCATACTAACAAATATGTGTTCTTTTATTCATTCTTGTGTTGATTTAGATGTATGGCTTTGTTGTTGAAAGATCCATTTATGGCCAGGTCATAACCTCCTGGCAGAAGGGAACAAAACTTGACAGTGGGTTTGGGGACTTTTCCTTGTATGCATGTCCCATTCTTTCCCCTATATGCAGATCAGTGAAGATCTTTTGTGTTAAAAGTTCTTTGGTTTTTTCCCCGTAGTTATGGATGATGAATTTGCGACCTCATACCAAGGAAACAGGAAATGCATTCCAAATTATTTACATGTGCCAATAATTGCAGGATGTTTTTGAGAAACAATACAGTACTATGAAAAAGATGATAAATAAATAGACCCCATAAAATGAACTCATGGAGATGATGATAGACTCTGATCCCATGTTGGTGTTTTCCCCTGCAGTTTAAGCCCATGTTGCTGGGTTGTGCTGACCCACGCAGTGAGATGGCCTCGTACCGCCGTGTGGTGAACAGCCAGAAGTGTGTACGCGCTGGCGGAAAACACAACGACCTGGAGGACGTGGGCAGAGACGTGTACCATCACACCTTCTTTGAGATGCTGGGCAACTGGTCGTTTGGAGACTACTTCAAGGTGCATCACCTTTACTATTAAACATGTTCTTTTCTGTTTCACAGTAATTTAAGATGGCTTTGGTTAGGAAAGCAACAATCTACAATCCTTTGTATTTTTCTATTAACATAGTATCATCAGTCAATAGCCTTTATTGATCTGTTGCATCGACGCAGTAACTGAGCCTCCTTGCTCCAAGCTAATCACCAGGTGATGGTGACTTGAAGATATTACAGAAGAAGTTTTGGCACCTTCTGACCAAACAGATTTGATAATTTGGTAGTGCAGTATTTGGTAGATGCACTGTGTTCTCTTATGGAACTGTAGCTGTTGTGTTTAGGTAGAAGCTTGCACAATGGCCTGGCGCTTGTTGACAGAAGTGTACAGGATCCCGGCCGAGCGTCTCTACGTGTCCTATTTCTCCGGCGACGCGGCGAGCAGCCTGCCTGCGGACAAAGAGACGCGACAGATCTGGCTTAGCCTCGGGTACGTCCACTGAAGACCAGACAGTAGGGTGCGTTGTGTTTTCTGTGAGGTGCTCTGAGGAGATCTTTGAACAGTCAGGATTTTAGAAACATTGCTTTTGCTGTCAAAAAGGTGGTTTATGATTGACAGCAGTGGGGTGATAGTGTCCAGGTGTAAAAATATACCACGGTGAAGAAGACTTAATCAGTAAGTATGCAGACGTGCTGATTGTTTACTGTTTATCTGTTGCATTTACGATATTAAACCAACAGTAGTAAAGGCAATTGACTGAAAGGGGAAAGGCCGTGGGGCATGAAAAATGGGGATAAACTGTGTTTTGGGAAGTGCAAACATTATAACATTGCCTTTTTTAAAAATATTTCCCAGCGTGCCCCCAGATCGCATTCTTCCATTCGGAATGAAGGATAATTTCTGGGAGATGGGCGAGACGGGACCATGTGGCCCGTGCACTGAGATCCACTACGACCACATAGGCGGTCAGAACGCCGCCGCGCTCGTCAACATGGACAGTCCGGACGTGGTGGAGATCTGGAATTTGGTCTTCATGCAGTACAACAGGCAAACACCTACTGTATACGACTAATTCAGGCAGATTCAACTGCACAGGGGAAAAAAAGGCAAGAAGTAGCAGGTAGGCAAACTGCACTCTTGGTAACATCATTAACTTTGACCCCGCTTTGTGTGTGTTTGTGTAGGGAGGGTGATGGAAGCCTGCGTCCTCTCCCCCAGTGCAGTGTGGATACTGGAATGGGACTGGAGAGACTCGTCACTGTGCTACAAGGGAAACGCTCCAACTACGACACAGACCTGTTCACACCGCTGCTGTCTGCCATCCATAAGGTCTCTCTCTAGGGGCGATTTTTAATCCATTCTTCCTTCTTCATTTATTTTAGCTCCAAAATTACTCTGAAATCAGAAATACCAGACCTTTTTGTAACAGTAATTGTTATAAAGGCAAACAAAATGTTTGTCTCATTTGCGTAATCTCAGTTTAGTCTCATTTGCATTTGCATGTTGGAAATAACGGCTTGTCATCATGTGTCCGTGTGTGCAGTGCAGCAAAGCCACCGCCTATGCAGGAAGGACGGGCGAGAACGATGAAGGGCGAGTGGACATGGCGTACCGTGTGGTCGCTGATCACATTCGTACGCTGTGTGTGTGTATCGCAGATGGAGTGTATCCCGGGATGAGCGGGGCAGAGTAAGAACACATTCACACACACTCTGGATCACCAAATTATTCTGTACGTTGATGTACATTATAGGGGTTGGACACAGGGCAAAGAAGAAGTTACAGTACTTTTGTGAAGTCAGGACAGTCTAGACTGAAAATAGAAAGTGCTGAAGCATGATGTAGTGTTCTAGGAAAATAATCAACCATGTGGTGTGTTCACCTGTTTCCATGTTGATTATTTTCCTTTCAGTACATCGTGAGCTCTTTTATTCCTCTGAGAATATTAGTTTTTATTGGTTAAATAACGATACATCTCACAGAGTGAGCTGTTACTATAGAAACAATAACGTATTAGAATGAGCGCCTGATTAACAAATCCGTTCTTTGAATAGGACATTTATCTACGATGCTGACAAAGAATCAAACATGAAATCTGAGACTTACATATATATGTTCTGCAGCAAGACACAAGCAGTATTGCTCTGTTGTGCTTTCTAATGGGTTTTGTGTAATTTCGCGACATTTATTTGTCGTTTTCAACCAAAATTTTGCCGGTAAAGAATAAGCATGTAAAGATAGATCGTGGGACAATAAATCACGATACAAAATTTAATTATTTGAATGGATGTAATAAAAAATGAATCATGATTATTATCAGGCTGCGTAATCGCTTGGTTTTTCCTTGCTGTAATTGCATTGTTGAGACAGCAGTGGGCGCAATAACAACTCTAATGCCGTGAAAACACACAAAAACAGATCTAAAATGGGAAAGAGCTATTGTGTGATTGTACAAATAGATTTAACAAGAAATCGGAGCTCTCTTTTTACAGATTTAACAAGAAATCGGAGCTCTCTTTTTACAGACTGCTGAAAGATAAAGAAAAGAGAATCAAATGGAGGCAGTACAAATGTTAATAAAAGTTTATTAAGAAAAGAAAAGGTTTTTTGTTTTTAATAAAAAGAATGTTTTAGTTAATAGGTTATTATATTTTACTCCAATCTTTACAAATGTGGCTAAATAATTATAGTAGTTAAGGTATAGTAGTTATTAAGAACTATTAAGTAGTTATTAAGAAAATGAAACAAGGTTTTGTTTTGTTTTTGTTTTTGTTTGTTTGTTTGTTTTTAATTTAACAATAATAGTTATTAGTTAGATAATAGTAAAATAAATGTTGCATTTTTTGGTAATAAAATTTTCTTCAGTTAATTTTTTTTTTGCAAAAATATTTGGAAAAATCGAATCATGAGCCCAGTCCCCAGTGAATCAAATCAAATAATGAGTCAGGTGAAACATTACATGCCTAGTAAAGATATTTTCATGATACACAATTGTAACAGCTTTGGACTGGGAGAAGTGAGGAACTGGGAGGCAGGCCACACAGAACAGGTGTGCTTTTATTTTTATTTCTAACTTTCAATTTTCAGTGGTTCTATCTATGAGGGCACACACCAACACGGTGCTGGGGAACACAGCTCTCTCTCGTCACTGGCCAACTGAAAGACACACAGAGATGCACATTAATGCACAGCCAGTAATTAGAAACAGGTATAACCCCTCACCTGTTACCTGCTGGTTCAACCTGACTCCTCGCCGTTCACAGCCGACGCTCGACCAC
>JAOTRR010000001.1:1440245-1451538 GCA_028570945.1 Gogo arcuatus
GTGTGTGTGTGTGTGTGTGAGAGAGAGAGAGAGAGAGAGAGAGAGAGAGAGAGTTTGTTTCCTGGGTGTGGGGGTGCAGAGCTCGCTGCCTGAGCAATGAGTCACACAGAGTGGTTTAGCAGAAAAGAGTGCTTAGAGGTTTGGCTGCAAGCCATCGCTTACATTGTGTGTGTGTGTCTGTGTGTGTGTGTGTGTCTGTGTGTGAGATCAGAGAGCTTAGACGGTTTGGGTTTGCTGAACAGGGTGGAGAATGATTTTCTTGCATCGTAACACGGTTTATAGTCATACCACATGATGATAGACAACCACTGAAATTCATGTGAGATAACAATGTGTGTATGGGAGTGTGTGTTTCATGAACGTGTGTTTTATAGGAGCGTTGTGAGAGGAAACAGGATGGTAGTGTGGAAAATGGGATTGGACTTTGCCAAGCATTGTTAACCCACGCATCTCTCTCTCTCTCTCTCTCTCTCTCTCTCTTGCTCGCTCGCTCTCGCTCTCTCTCTCTCTTGCTGTCCCTACTGGTGCTCGGAGTTACTGCAGGCTGTCTGTCAACAGTTTTCTGTCTCGAATGGCATCATAAATGATATTATATTGTGACACAAGTAACTGTGTACAGTGGATATAAAACATCTACAGACCCCTGATAAAATGGCAGGTTTTTGTGATGTAAAAATGAAACCAAGATAAATCAGGTCAGAACTTTTCCTTCCTGTACTGTGATGCAGCAAGCAACAGCATTCAAGTGAAAAATTGGGGGGGGGGACTTACAATACTCTGGTTGTATACGTGTGCACAGCCCTTTATTCATACTTTTGTTAAAGCTTGTAATACAGCACTTTGGGGAAGAGTCCACCAGCTCGGGGATCTCCTGTCCACAGCCCTCTTCGTTCCACAGGATTTCAGTAGAATTCATCTTCAGCTGTCTCACAAAGGCCTGTCGGTTTTGGACAAACTATGCAATGACAACACTCATAACATGGTTAAAGGATCCATGTTCTGTCTCTCCATTTCTTTTTTTTTTTAATTGTCATTTATCAGCCGTTATAAACGCCGATACTGATTTGTCGGCAATTAGCTCATATTTGCTGATGATATCAGCACGCCGATTTATCGGTCAAGCCCTAATGCCAGCACTTGCCAGATATTCCTCCAGCTCCTTTAACGTTGCTGTAGGTCTTTTAGAGGGACGTCCTGTTCTTGGTGATGTCACCGTGGCGCCCCATTTTCTCCACTTGTTGTTGATATCCTTCACGGTCTTTCCCGGTACATCCAATGTTTGGGGAAACTCTTTTGCACCACTCTCCTGATCAATAGCTTTTGACGATGAGATCCCAGCGTACATCCTATAAGTTCTTTGCAGACCATGGCTTCAGCAGTCGGATGAAGGTAAGAAGATGTAAGAAAGTCCTACAGGAACAGCTGACCTGTATTTGGGGTTAATCAGAATCACGTCGTTGATTACAGCTTAATAATCCACCATCCTGCTGAGTTTTTGCAATTGGCACTGCCAACAAGCAGTTCCCGACCACACGGTTGATAATATCATTACACCCTCCTTTACTCTCATTAAACCTGGAATGGTTCAAATGTTCATTTTTTTTTTAAAGCTAGCTAGATTTCATCTGGATGATTAAATCATTTATATGATTTTTTTTAAATGGTAAATCATGAGCAGGGCAAAAATCAATATCGCACAAGCTTACTTAGTAGCAAACTGGGCAGACGTTTAGCCCCTGTTGTATATATGAGAAAAAAGGTGAAGTATGAGGCATATGATTTACATTTGGGCAAGACTTTCAAATCAGATAGTGATTTTCAAAATATACAGTTTGGAGCTTATGAAATTGCTTCTATCTATGGAAGGTTCCTCAGAAAAGTGAGAGGTTTCCAGAGAATCTCTGATCTTTTCAATCATTGTTTATTTTCACTTAAATGGCCTAACTATAATGCCACAAGTGTATACGTTTCCATCTGAGACAATATGATGCAAACCTTTTAAGTTGAGTTTAATCTACGTAAGTAGATTTGAAGATTTAAAGCCATGATGATTATTACCCATTAAACTTTGACAATGAGTGAATTTCTTTAGCGAGTAAGTTAAATAAGATTTATTTCCATAGGACATTTAAGACAACTTGCATTGACCAAAATGCTGCACATTGAATACGATTGTACAGGAAATAAAATAGCATAAGGAAATGAAGGAGGCGTGTCTAATAGCTGTTGGTAAGCTGCTCCAGAGTCGAGGGGTGTGGATGATAGATGCCCAGTCACATTTCGTCAAAGGGTTTCAAGTCCCAGACCTGCAAAACCTCAGGTTCAGCTTTGGGTAATTTTCATCTTCCACCATTATCAACAAAAATATTTTGACCACGTTTCTGAAAATTGCTGCTTTTTTTTTTTTTTAATAACACTAAATATTTATTTATTTATTTATTATTGTAGTCGATTTGTACTTTTGTGTCTTTAAACATTTGTGCGTGGGTGAACATAATGCTGAGAACGGGTGGAGGCCTTGTTTATGTTGTGTTGCTGGCAGAAAGCTGATCATGACAGCTATAAAGCTTTTCTATCCATCATCACTCTCGTGCTTAGTCATTCATTTGCTCTGCGTGTCTCTGGTTTTGCATCTGAATGTGTCTCTTTCTTTCTCGATTTCTGTCTCTCTTACCCACGCCTCCCTGTACAAGGCTATATCCCAAATAGCACACTTGCATTCTCACAGTCTCCATTTGTGTGTCCTTGCAAGGAAGCAGGGTGGGGGTTGTCACCTGGCAAATCACGGTCCGGCAAAGTGTTTCAGCGTCTCGAACTGAGCACATGGAAAAATACTGTGGGGGGGGGCACGAACAAGCACGCCTTCTGTAGCAGATCCTCTATTGCAGCCAATCATGTACATTTATGTAAATTATCTAGTTAAAGGCAGATCACTGAGAGAGGAAAGAATTTTCACATACTTTCACAGATGTTTTTATTTTATTTACCTTCTCTGATCTGATTAGAGAACTGAAAACGTGTTTAAAAAAAAATCACAAACAAAAACAGAATATTTAAAGATGATTGGGCAAAGAAACGTTTTCATTCGCTGCTTTAAGTTTAAGATTGATGGCTCATGACACTAGTCAAAAGTGCTAAAATGAAGCGCCATTGTAAAAAAAAAAAAAAAAAAACGTCTTTTTTTTATAGCCAGGAATCAGTCATTAATGTTTACGTTTTCAAAATATAACTCGTATTGTAATTCAGTCATGTTATTTGCTTATTCAGGAGCCTATAAGAAGTTCCTTGGAACGCTTCTCTTTTGAGGTGTTTAGTTGCTGCCCTCTAGTGTAAGGAGGACTCAAGTGACTCTCTGCATGCTTGCTTGTTTGTTTTTGAAAAATAGTGAGCGAAATGCTCCAGGTCTTCAGAAACTGCAACCGATATTGAGTGAGGTAATGAGGGTTGGCAAGATGTTTAACACCTAGAGCTGATAACATTGGCCCTTTGCTCTACTGGTTGTTGAAGGAGGTCATGAGGGTGAGGCATTTTATCTCCCATGCTGTTACAAATTTCGTCGTGAGGGTAACTGTCCGTCACCGAGAACGACTTTGAATTATTTTAAAAATGCGTTTTCAAAATTTCCAACAATCGTTTTGCTTTCTTTCTCAGGTGACTGCTGGTTGTTGGCCGCTATCGCGTCCCTCACTCTCAATGACAAGCTCTTATACAGGGTGGTTCCTCACGGCCAGAGCTTCACGGAAGATTACGCCGGAATTTTCCACTTTCAGGTAAAATCATGAACACAAGTCTAATATTTCATTGAATGGAGGGCTAGGAAAGCAGGTTGCATCTTGGTGTTTTTTTGTTTCTAACAATTTAGGTCATAACCTTGGCACTGATCATATTTCAAACATTTACCGCACATATGAGTCACAGTAGTTCCCAAGTTCCAAAATACAGACTAATAGCAGAAAGCTTTATTCTGTTTGGCAAGATTTTTAACATGTGGGCAGGGTTGTACATGGTTGTTGGATGGTCACTGGGTAGCCATAACTAGTGTGGGTGTTTCCAAAAAACCAGCAACAACAAAGTGCAAATGTCTCCTTCACATTGTATTATGCTACTATTCGAAACACAAGCATGAAGATGGGATCAAAACAGCACCAGGCTACATCCAAAACCGCATCATAAATTACATAACCATCCTCCAAAAAAAGGTGCTGGTCCTGTTTTGACATTCTGTTTATCATGTTTAGTGGGTGTTTTTGGACGTTTCAACCTTAGCCATGCGGAAAATACGACACAACAATCCGTAGAATGCCAAGAAATTATTCCAGCCACATAACAGTAATGAATGACTGGATCATTAAAAAAAGAACAGGCTATTTTAGTTTGCCCGTCACAAACATTTAGTATTTTGAAGATATTTTTAGTACAAATGCCTGATTGTGACAAACTACACACTAGTTGAGGCGTCGACCAGTTTTTCTGCAAAAGTTTAATATTCGCAAAAGAAAATTTTTCACACTTAGAAACGTTGATAGTGTATATGGATAAATAGAAGATGCAATACAGCTTGGGTTCTCAACCTTTTTAGATCAGTGTCCTCCATTTTAAAAGAACAAAATTCTCAAATTCGAATGAAAGGACTGGGATTGTGCGCCGCACTGCAGCGTAGTGCCTTAGAGCCAGGAGATCAAGTTATTATTTCATTGTACACGCAAAGCAGCGAAACATTTTTTTAGAAATTTGTTTGGTATTTTGAAAATGCTTCTTGCTTGTTGCTCGTACAGTTCTGGCAGTTCGGCAACTGGGTGGACATCGTCATCGACGACCGTCTGCCTGTAAAGGACGGAGAGCTTGTTTTTGTGCACTCGGCAGAAGGGTCCGAGTTCTGGAGCGCCCTCCTGGAGAAAGCCTATGCTAAGTAATGATCTTGATGAGCGACTGCATGTAAAATATTCGTGTAGGCCTGGCCAGTTTATCAGTTCGTTTGCGTTCCAGGTTGAACGGCTCCTACGAAGCTCTGTCCGGAGGCTCCACCACCGAGGGCTTCGAGGATTTCACAGGCGGCGTGTCTGAGATGTACGAGCTGAAGTCAGCCCCCAGGGATCTGCCCCGCATTATCTCAAAGGCCCTGGAACGAGGATCGCTGCTCGGCTGCTCTATAGACGTGAGTCTACACAGCGCCACCACATGACCTGGAGGAGCAAAATGCAGTGAGCCATCAGGGTGGACGCCAAAGATCCCTCTAAACTCCTACATTTTATCGATATTCATAGGCTATTTTAACCTCCTGGCAGAGGTAACCAGGTTTTGGGCTGAAATATCCTGGCAGTGGAATTTCTCATGATCCACCAAATGGGGTTTGGCGGCTTTGTCGGAAGTCCATACATTGTGGTGTGGCTTTTTTTTTTTTTTTTTTTTTTTTTTTAAATGCCAAATGTATCAGTGTTCGTTTTATTTTGGTTTGATGTTTATGTGCTGCATGTTAATGGGTTGCTCTGAGGAAGACCTTATTTAGTCCAACACTTCCTGATAGTTTCTTGTTATGCTGGAGGTTCCTGAGAACTGGAAACAACTAAACTGCAAATCTGAACCCGTCATCCTTCTGTATTGTTATGGTGGTGGTGTTTTTTTTTGTTTTTGTTTTTAATGGAACGTCAATTGCTTCTCCTTGTGGTAAGGACTGATGAATGAAGATTTAATTTGTGTGTACAACCTTTAATTTATACACTAGGGACACAGGATATGGTCAAAGGCAATAATAGAGTTCCTGGGGAGCAATTAGAGCCATTACAAAATAGATTTTTAAGCACGACATGGATTTTTTGTTTGTTTGTTTGTTTGTTTGTTTTTTCAAGTAATAAGTGTCTGTGCATATTTAAACTTTACAGATCACTAGTGCCTTTGACATGGAAGCGGTGACTTTCAAGAAGCTGGTGAAGGGTCATGCCTACTCTGTGACAGGACTCAGAGAGGTGGGTTAGGAGCAATGCATTTATATTTATCTAGAGCTTTAGTTGTGTAACCAGCACAGTTGCTCTTGAAGAAGGAACAAGAAAAGTAAGAGACAACAGAGAAGTGAAATAGAGGAATTACGGAAAACCGATATTGCTAGGGACATTAACGAAAACAGACACGAGTCAGACTGATTACTGATAAAATGCTCAGTGGAAAAAGATTAGTTGCGCTCAAAATCTAAATGAGGGGTGATGAATCAGAAGGATTTGATTTTAAAAGTAAGGCGTTTTAAGGAAGGAAGTCATAAAGTAAGATGGAAGATGGAAATCAATCGAAAGGATTAAAAAGGAAAAAAGATTTCATACATTTTCAACCGTCCATGATAAAGACCATTAAAAAGGACAGACAGCATGTAATTATTCTTTGAAATAAGTGTGTGTGTGTGTGTGTCTAGGTGGATTTCCGTGGTAGCAGAGAAAGGCTGATCCGTATCCGGAACCCATGGGGGCAGGTCGAGTGGACAGGGGCGTGGAGTGACAAGTGAGTCAGCCAATCAGAACGAGTCTCACGATCAAGGTCACTTTGGTTTCGCAATGTTTGCTAAATGACTATGAAGCGGATTTTCAAATCATCTTTAAAATACAAAGTATATCAGATTTAGAACAGGACAGCCACTAGCATCATACTTTAGTGTCAGATTTACACTTTTTAAAATTTTTATTAGTGAACACAATATCTCTGATATATAAATAGATTTTTGACCTGATTTTGATGTTCAGTGAGAAATTTAGACAAGCAGAAAAATGTAACGGGTTATTGTGGATCTAAAGGGGTGAAATTAGTAGTCTCAGACGAACAGGGGTCCTATTCCGGAAGTGAAAACGACTCTCTATATGAACGCTGTTTGGTTATGAAATGCCTGCTGACACCACCGTGCTTCTTCCTCAGTTCATCCGAATGGAACCAGATTGATCCATCTGATAGAGAGGAGCTGAACTGCAAAAAAGAGGACGGAGAGTTCTGGTGAGTTCTGGGTTTTTGTTTACATTCTGTATACATTTGCTCGTTTCACAGATCGTTTTATCCAAAGCGACTGAAGTCCAAAATCAATAGCACAGAGCTTTAAAAGCAGAGCTACAAATACTATCCTGATATAGAAGCAAGGTTACTACTATACTGTTTTTGCGTACTATTTAGTATAGTAGCGTGTGGCTTAGGATTAGCGTGCCTGTAAATACGTAAATATGTCCCATGCTGGCTCAATTTATTCACATGCTATGGATTTGGCATGCAGCTTCTGAAATCTACATGGGTGTTTTGATCTTGTCATCTTGTTGCTCACGTGCAGAACATTCTTGTTTCTTTGTGTCAGGATGTCGTTTCAGGAGTTTAAGCGTCAGTTCTCACGTTTGGAGATCTGTAACCTGACACCTGATGCTCTAAGTGATGACAGTCTGAGTTTCTGGAACACCGTCAAGTTCGACGGCACCTGGAGGAGAGGGAGCACAGCAGGAGGCTGCAGGAATCATCCCAGTACGCAACACACACTCATATAACATACTGTGCTAATGATCTGGTGAACATTATACAGGTCATAATTTGCAGTCACTCCATAAGACACACGGCTACATATTTACACCGTGTTGACTGTTCACTAAGCGTACCAACTAATACAGGGTCAGTTTATATTGTATATAATTACTGACTGTAGCTCATCTGTTCATCATTTTCTCTCATTCCTCTTTATCCATCAGACACGTTCTGGATAAACCCGCAGTACAAGATCACGCTGCTGGAAGAGGACGATGATCCCGACGATCCCGAGGTGGCCTGCAGCTTCCTGGTGGCGCTGATGCAGAAGGACCGACGACGCTACCGTAAGCAGGGCCAGGACATGCACACCATCGGCTTCGCCATCTACGAGGTCAGGCATCCACGAGCAAAAGATTCTGAGATTTGTGACTGATTGAGTTCTGGAACTAATGATCTGCGCCGTGTCTCTCGAAAATTGCTGTTTATGGTATTTGTAAGGACAATGAACTTGTAGTGATGTGTCTTTTCCTTTTGCAGGTCCCAGACGAGGTAAACAACTTGGCTGTATTGGATTCCAAGTACATTTGGTTGGGACACACACTACAATACGATCGGCGAATTTGATGTAAATTGGTTTCATTTAGGTCCTGTGTCAGCGTATGGAGCTTGTTCGTTCATTCGCACTTCAATACCAGAGCTGTTTATGAAAGCGTTTTCAAGTTGTGTTTTCTTCAAAGCTGAGAAGCCCAGAGCAACTGAACAATTAGTTCTGTTCAAAAGTACTGTTGATATTTATTAAGGTGACAACATTTATGATTTTTGACTCCTTCATATAATGGTATGGGACCCACCTGAAAACTACACTTTATTGATTTTTCACATAAAGCAGTGGTCAAACGACAATAAAATAACATTTGTTATTTTATAACAGAAAAGTGGGTGGGACTGCAATCTATTTGGTGGATAGAAAAATGGAGGTGCTGCGCGTTATTAAGTAGCAAATTCACCAGACTGATTGTACACCTCACTGCTCATCCACCTGGTTGTTGTGGTCAAATTCACTTTTTTTTTTTTTTTTTTTTGCACTAGGGTGGCACCTCTGTAGCTAGCTAACATAAAACTGCCGTCGATATGAATGAATGAATGTTTTTTTGTTTCTCAGTTCCGCGGTTGCCAGAGCGTTCACCTGAAGAAGGATTTCTTCCTCCGCAACTCGTCCTGTGCTCGTTCTGAGACCTTCATCAACCTGCGGGAGGTGAGCACGCGACTCCGGCTGCCTCCGGGCGAGTACCTCGTCGTGCCCTCGACATTCGAACCTGGGAAAGAAGCCGACTTTGTCCTCCGCGTGTTTACCGAGAAACAGTCCGAGACCGAGTGAGCGATGTTTGTTTGTTTGTTTGTTTAGTGACTTATTTCTTAATTTGAGATTTATTTATGCTTTCTCAATAGGGAATCATTAACCATAGTTTTGTTTTTATCTTTTTTTCCCAGAAACATATTTAATTATCCATAAAATAATTAATGTAAATGCAGTTAAATTTTATTTCTCTCATGATATAGAGAAATAATAGGAAAAGAAGACTAACACTATAACAAAAGTATTAGCACTTATACTTTTATTATATACTTGTTTTTGTAGTTAACATTTGAGTTATGTAGTGAATTCACGTGTAATTTGATAAATGTGACACTTGTCTGTCTGTCTTATATTTCTCTATTTTAGAGAGATGGATGATGAGGTATCGTTCACGCCGGATGAAGAGGTAAAAGCTGTGATGGATCTCGTGAACTGACACTAATTTCGGGATTCTTGTGATGACTGAATATGACTTTAATCATTTACCCCAACACACAGAATTATTTGACTGAATAGGATTATTAATAATAAAAAAACATGACAGGAACATTTGTGTATGTTGTGTGTGTTTTACGTGTTTAGGAGGAGATCACAGATGAAGATATTGACTCCTCGTTCCGAAACATGTTTGCTCAGCTTTCTGGTGAGGTAAGAGTGTGTGTCATTTGGTGCAACCGAAACATCCAAACCCTCTAATCGCTATCGCTGTTAATTCTCCAGATGGGCAAAATGTACACACACAAGTATAACCCCAGCCTTAGTGTGTTATCACGGTTATGGAACACATTCTGTCTCTGTAGGATATGGAGATATCAATCCATGAGCTGAGGACCATCCTGAACAGAGTAGTGTCCAAACGTAAGCTTGCATTAATGCTGTTTCTAGGCCTTTGTGTGTGCGTGTGTGAATGAGTGTTAACATGTGGAGGTGTTGTGCTCCCCCCCCCCCCCAGATCGGGATCTGAAGACGGACGGGTTCAGTATGGAGGCGTGCAGGTCCATGGTGGCCCTCATGGATGTATCCAACAATCGCTTATCAATAAACTTGATGTTTGAAAATAGGGGATCTAATCTTATGATCTTTAGCTTATTTATAAACCTTAAAACTTACACTTACTGTGTAACTTTTTGCATCCTTCCACTGAAAACCTAAAAAATCACTGATCATGGATATACACACACAGAGCCTTCGCTTCTCGATGCTGTGATGTCAAAAATTCCAGTCTGAATGAAGGTTTTTTCCACAAAAATACATTATATTAAGTGTTCATCACTGTTACGCCATGTTTTTATTGTTGACATACGTAACTCAAATAACTACTCTTTACAACCGTGGTGAGCTGAAAAGCCTCTCAGAACGCACAGTGCTTAGAACCTTGCATTGAATGGACCACAAGAGCAGAAGATCACATCGAGTTCCACTCTTGTCAGCAAGAAAAAGGAGTCTGAGGCTACAGTGGGGCAAAAGTGGATGCTGAACCTGTGCCCACTGTTGCCTCGGAAAGCTGACACACTCAAAGATCACTTTTTTTCCCCCAGTTCTGGTGTTTGATATGCACATTAACTGGTGCTCTGACTGCATCTGCATGATTTTATGCATTAAAATAAAGATGCACCACCTTGACTGAGGTGACTCAGAAAGACGGAAGCGCTCGTCTGGGAATCGTGGAGTTCCAGATCCTGTGGAATAAGATCAGGAAGTGGCTGGTGAGTGACAGACAGAAGGATGTGTTTACTGTACTTCGAGGTCTTTTGTTCAGCTACAACTTTTTAACTTGAAAACGTGAGACCGTGCTGTTCTTTCTCTCCTGGCTTCTCTCCACCGTCTCTGCAGGGAGTTTTCCGACAATTTGATCTGGACCAATCAGGAACCATGAGCTCGTATGAGATGCGATTGGCCTTGGAGTCTGCTGGTAAGGCAACGGATGTCTTTTTGTTTTCAGGCATACAGTATTATTATTTCTGAAACGGTTGAAAAGGGACCAGTGAGCAGATATTGTATCTATGAGATGGAAATTTGAAATAATGGTTCTGTCAGCATTGTTTCCTGATTAAGTATGCAAAGCCTGAGAGACTTCTAGGTAGTCATTGGGACAGTGTCATGAAACGTATTGTTTAGATCAGTGTTAAGCGTTTTCCTTTAGCAAAAAGTATATTGTATAAGACTCGCTTTTAGACAGATTTGTATGGTCTAAGGAGAGATGTATGTGGGCCTTTTAAAAAAAAAAAAAAAAAAATCCCACTCCTGCCCATTCCTGAACTATTTCTGACCAGTCCCTCACGCTAAAGCTGAATAGTATTGAGGTCATATCCTTGACCAGTGCTGTGTGAAAGAGTGGGAAAAGCTCCCAGGTGTTGCTGTAAACGTGTATCCTCCCCCTCCCTCGAAGGAAGGCCATTGAGCTAGAAGAAGAAGAAGAACCAAGGCCGAAGCCTTTATTTTCGTCACATGTACTCT
>JAOTRR010000001.1:1458452-1473292 GCA_028570945.1 Gogo arcuatus
ATATATACACACACACACACACACACACACACATATATATACACACACACACACATACACACACACACACACACATATATATATATATACACACATATATATGTGTGTGTGTGTATATATATATACACACACACATATATACATACACACACAATATATAATATATATATATATACATACATACATACATATATATACATATATACATATATATACACACATACATACACACACACATATATATATATATATATATATATATACACACACACATACATACATATATATATATATATATATATATATACACACACACACTGTATACTTTTTTTAATCACACAATGTTTTCTAATCAGTTTGTTGAGACCAGACCTTGGTGCTGTCCTGCTGCTGTTTCAGCTCAGAATGAAGCTCATAAGCCGCAGCAAAGCCACTTTTCTGTTTCTCTTCTTCTCCTCCTCCTCCTGCAGAAACCCCTCCATCACCGCTGCTGTAAAATCTGCTCCCTAGAAAAACTTCAGGTTTTATCAATAAACATGTTCCTCTGCGTCTCGTGCTGCTCACAACCTTGTACAGAGACGCCATTTTGAAACTGAACCACTCTCAAACCGCAAACTATTCAACATATAGTCCCCTACATAGGGTGGACACACAGCTACTTGTGTACTTTGTAGCGCAGTTAGCCGAAAGCTCTGTGTGGGCTTTAGCCTTAGCATCATGCTATTTTTAGGAACGCGTGGAGATTTAGTAGTTCAGCTGTGGAAAAGAGATATAAAAACAACAAACCCCTTTTTATGAATATATGTCATATAAATATAAAAATTGCTCCGCTATAAAATGAAGGGTTTCAATTTCTTTTTAACAAAAGTTTAGCAACGCGATTTGCTCTAACGAATTATGGTCTCGCTCGGTTTCCGTAGTGACGTATAATTGTGTGGCTGGTTTTTTCCCTCTTAAAATTCATGAAAAGAATATACAAACATTATGGTATATGAGTACAATAACAGCCTGTTTAAGGGATTTCAAAAATTACATTACATTTGTTATCCATCCACTTATTAATCTTGAGTGATTCAAGACTGTAATCAACTAATAAAAACACCAAATAAATAAATATTCGTGTAAATTAAATACATTTACATTTATGTGTTAATTAGGGAAGGCAAATTTATTTATATAGCACATTTCAAGGCAATTAAAGTTAAAAACAAAATAAAAATAATATATATATAAAAGTTAACGTAAAATATTGTACATCGAATAAAATGTATGTTGAAGTGCTGTTTAAAATACTACAACTGTAAATAAAACATTACGAAGGAAAAGAGGAAAAATATAAAACAAGGCAGCTTTGGGAGTGGAGCTTTGTATTTTTTGTTTCTGGAGATAAGAGCGCAGAAAAAGAAAGAAAGAAAGAAAGATATACTGTATATATTTGCTTGCTTCTAAAATGGCGGAAACGAGCTAAGTGTAGTACGCATGCGCAGTCATCTCTATCTCTCTCTCTCTCTCTCTCTCTCTCTCTCTCTCTCTCTGCGTACTGCATGACGACATTAAAACGCGACGGTGTTGGTGTTGAAGTCGAAGCGGAGGACGCAGGAAAAATGGAGGTTTTAGTTGTTTCTCCGTTTTTAAGGTTTATTAACTTTGCTGTTCTACACGAGTCGACTGTCAGCGACCTGATAGGTCTGCTCAGCCCCGGAGAGGTATATTTAATAGTGTTTATTTTATTTTATTTTATTTAGTAATGAGCGCTCGAGCTGACTGGTATGTAGGTATTAGCTAACATAATAGAACTGATGATATAAGTTACAGTAATGGCGTTGACATATATGCTAACTTGTATAGTTATTTTTTAATATATACAAAGGAGGGATATAACGTAAAAAAACCCCAAATAAAACAAACAAACAAACAAACAAAAAAAAACGGGTTAGGTATGTCTGAGGCATTAGTATTGTATGAGAAGGAAAACCAAATACCAAAAACATATTAATACAGAGTAAATAAAGAAATAGATATACGTTTTTAAAAAAATTGGCTGTTGGAAAATTAGGAATAAAACACTAAGGGAATAAAGCACTTCTTGACGTTCTTTTAATTGGAAAATAATCAACTTTTATGCTGTAAATAGTAGTGCTTTGTGTGGGGTCACATCACACCACTCTGTTGTTGACTGTTTTCTGATAACATCATGTTTTATTCCTTATATAATCAACTTTCCTATTTAGGGCATCTCATGTGCGGATTTCTATGTGAAGAACAATGGCCGAATATCAGGTGGTGACGAGAGACTGCAAGCTGGAGCGGTTTATCGCCTCGAGCCTCGCTTATGTGGTGGCAAAGGAGGTTATTTATTTACTTACTTACTTACTTACTTATCTATCTATATGATGATGATGATAAATCCCAGTTCAATCAAAATCGCAATTATTTCTGAGCTACAGTCCACTTGATTTTCTGGATTTTCAGAATGAACTGTGCATGCATCTTCTCATTTTCTAACCATGTTCAATATGTTTGCGTGACAGGTTTCGGTTCCATGCTGCGAGCTCTTGGTGCGCAGATTGAAAAAACCACCAATCGAGAGGCCTGCAGAGATCTGAGTGGGCGGAGACTCCGAGATGTCAATCACGAAAAAGAGTAAGGCTCAGCCACGCTCTCCTCGAGTTCAAACTCGGAGCGCTGCATGTCATGTTGGAACTGAGTGGAAAAGAGACCGTGGGGAAAGGGTGCCTGATAAATTGGTGATGTGAGAGTAACAATGCAGTGTTTTTGTGTGAGCACAGAATGGCGGAGTGGCTGAAGAAGCAGGCCGACCGTGATGCGGAGAAGGAGCAGCGGCGTTTGGAGCGGATTCAGAGGAAACTGGCCGAGCCCAAACACCGTTTCACGGACGCTGAGTATGAGCAGCAGTGTCACGACCTCTCCGAGAGGCTGGAGGACTCTGTGCTGAAAGGTTGTTGTTGTGGGTTTTTTTTTTTTTTTTCAAACAAATCGCAGACACATTAATTACAGAGTTGCTGTTTCACTTATTTTTACTCTGCTGAACAAGGTTTTTTGTTTATGCTCATCCTAATTAAGCCTTTTTCTTGGGTCAGAATTTAAGCAAATCATTAACACCCCCCCTCCCCCTTCAGGCATGCAGGCTTCATCCAGTGGCGTGGTACAGGCAGACGAAAAGCCACATCGTAAACGTCCAGCTACAAAAAACGGAAGCACATCATCAAAGAAGAAATGCTTTTGGTGAGAAATCCAGCAGCCACAGTGCTCTAAAAAACAAGGAAATTTAATATGGAAATCATTACATTACACTTGGGTGCATGCTGTTAGATAGATAACCATTTAAACACCCTGTATAATAATATAAGAACGTGGAAAAAGCTGTATCTGAGACACTAACACACAGAAAAACCTGATTTCCCCAGGACCGGCCTCGAGGACTTTGAGGACATGGACGGTTCGGATGGAGGTAGTGATGAGAGTGAAGCTGAAGCTTCCTCCTCCTCCTCCTCTTCCTCCTTTTCCTCTTCTTCAGGCGCTGGTCCTTCATGCAGCTCTCAGCCAGCCGCAGTACCAACAACAGCAACTAGAGAGCAGGAGAAAGCCGAGTCTCAGGACCGACCCAGCAGCAGCAGTTCTAGTGCCGGTTCAACGCCCTGCTCCCCGTCTCCCAGCCAGGAGAAAGCAGAAGAGAAAGAGGAACATGGAAGGACTGAGCACAGTGAAAAAGAAGAAAACAAACAGAATGTCAGCAATCGACAGGAAGCTGAAAAGGATGTAATTGTCGAGGCGAAAGATTGCGCAGACACACACCCAGTTCAGCCAGAGGTGAGGAGTTTGCAGTTTTTTCACAGGCAAAAAAAAGTCACATTTCACTCCAGGACTCATTGCATACCTCATTTCTCTCTCCCTCTATCAGGAAGCGGAAGCTGCATTCGACCTGCTGTTTGTGAGCGGGGTGGAGGAGCTGGAGGCTCTGGGTCTTGAGCGGCTGAAGGCCGAGCTGACGAAGCGAGGGATGAAGTGTGGAGGGACACTGCAAGAGCGAGCCGCTCGCCTCTATTTCGTCAGAGGACTGAGCGCTGATCAGATCGACCCGGCACTCTTAGCCAAACCCAGTAAGGGTAAGAAGAAATAACCAGGGCACACTTTTTTTTTTTTTTTTTTATATTCCCTTTTTTATGTGGTAAAGTGTAAAATCACTGCCATCTTCTTGTTCACATTATGAATGGAAAGGATGCTTTCTGTCTGTTATCGTACTTGGGTGCCTTTATCCTGGTACAGCATTGTAAGAATTCACTTTTCACTTTATAATTTCATCCAAGAGTCATTTTAATGTTTAAGGAAAGTAATTAAAATGGAATGGTTCTTTTTTTTTTTTTCCCTTCATATGGATTTTGTTCATTTTCTGTTAATGTATATTTGATTTGGCTATTAAACTACACCTGTATGTATTTTGTCTGTTATTTGTAATACTGTAAATAAAGCTTTGGAGGAAAAATTACACTTTTTTTTTTTTTTTTTTTTTGCTCTTCTCTCAAATGTCATGTATTTTGTTCAAATTTTGCTTCTCAAGTTTAGTACTACAGGTATAATATATAATTAATAGACGTAATTACAAGTGTCTGAAGTGACCAGTCTGATCAAGTGCATCCTAAAATCATCGTACACTTGATTCAAAAGTATATACTTAGTAAATTAATCCTAAATATACTTGTAAGGTTGTTTTGCAAAACTATGATGTTACCTATGAGGTTATCATGTTACCTTATGGGTAACCTCATAGGTACCTCAAAACTATGAGGTTATCATGTTACCTCCAGAGTCTGGGCCAACCGTACATGGCAGCCAGATCTCTGCGCTCCGCGGCTACTGGTCGCCTGGCCCCTCCTCCGCTCAAGACTGATGTCCCTCCTGACTTCCCATTGGTGGAATGACCTTCCTTTGAGGTCAGAACTGCCAACTCCCTGACCACCTTCAAGCACAGACCGAAGACCCACCGCTTCAGGCCGCACCTCTCCCTTGCTTCCCTGCCCACTGTGTGATCATGTAGCGGTCTTGACCAACCCAGGCGGTGTGCTGTCTAGCCTGGTCATGATGACTTAGGGTTAGCCGTTGGGATTTCACTTGTTCAGTTGGCACTAGAATTGTCTTATCTAGAAGTTCAGCATTTCTTGTACCTGATTTTGCACTTGTACCGCTCTGCATAAGAGCGTCTGCTAATGCCTGTAATGTAATGATAAATGGTAACTATGTTGCATGGCTAGAAATTATTGGCAGCCATTTTGAACCTGGAAACAGTTGATGTGATTAATAATTTTAGGACCTTAACTACTAATTTATTTTGCTGAGTTAACAGAAAAGTGTGGAGTTAACAAAAAAATCCACCATGAATGACTTCCATATCAGTATTTTCAATATTAAATTATTTCCATTCGCTGTGACGTCAGTGCAACATCCAACTGCTAGCTTCTCACAGGATGAACTAAAATACAGCAACAACCAACAAATTAGCACTAAAGTCTCGAAGCATACGCCAAATATTTCAATAGAAACATGTTTCAGGGTTGAGGTTTCCTTTAAAATGTCACATCTCACACAAACGTGGCGAAGCGTTTTCTGACACTACGAGAGAGGGAAACTAGCAGCAGCCATTTTGAAACCTGAAATGCTCATTCACAATATTAAAGTTTTAAATATTAAAAACACTTTTTTTTTCTTTTACTGAAATTCTTTGTATGTACGTTTTTGTGAAACAATTTTGTCAGGAAGCCTTTTTTTTAGCATCAAGTAAGCTAGTTGCTAATTAGTTATCACAGGCGTCTATTAGTGTGTTAGCGTTCTGTGGCTCCTCAAGCAGCAAAAAGAAGCCAAACATGTTTCCTCAAAATAGCTACATGTGACATTGGGGTTTTTTTTAAATTATTATTTTTAATTTTAATTTTATTTTATAACTTCAAAATCAAAACATACATGTATGCTCCAAGTCAGCAGGGGCGCTGAAGCGCATAAAGTTTATTTATCTAGTCAGGGAAAGCAGCAGATAAATCAGAGGCTGCGTGTGGAACTGCACTCTTTCGGCCTAAGTAGTGCACTGAGTGCATAAAAGGTCGCGTGGTAATTAGGCATACTACGTAGTACGGTATTAGTTGATTTAGGACGTAACCATAAGCTTGAAAACCCGGCGGTAGAAGCTGATAGTATTGTAATACTGTCTTTTAAAGCGTTTATTAGTTCTTTATTTATTTGTATGTTTGTTTATTTTTTAAGTTTCTGTGTTCGTATAAAAAGTGGCGCCTGTAAGGGGCGTTAGGGAAAAAGGTCGTTTTGAGTAAACCCCGTCTCAGTTTACGTCATGTTTAGTTAGTGTAGTTTAGCGCGGCTAAGCTAAAGCACAGGGAGGCTGAGAGAGCGATGGCGTTCCCCGAGCCCCGGCCGCAGCCTGACCGCCTCCCGCAGCACCTTCTCCGGACTGTCGACTGCCAACAGGGCGCCGTCAGAGCTGTGCGCTTTAACGGTAAATAAAAAGGGCAAATAAAACATGAAAACGAAATTTAAATAGAAGTAGATCTATCTAAAGTGAAAATGACCATAAAAATTAATTAGAGGCCTCATTTATATATTATAAATTAATTTTTTTTCTTACGTCAGTACTAAACGTGCTTGTTTTTTTTCTATGAAATATAATTAATGCATAATTTTGATTGTTTGTAAGAAGTTTATTTTAATTTTATGGTTATTTCATTGATTGTAAATGATTTCATTAATGTGTTTTGTTAAAAATACTGTTTAATATGTAATTGTAAATTTGTATGTTCTTCTTCTTCTTCTTCTTCTTCTTCTTCTTCTTCTTATTATTATTATTATTATTAAAATGTGGGAGAATAATCAAAATATGTAAATTGAAAAAAATGTTTTTTGAAATATATTCATATTTCATCAAAAGTTATATAGAGCCATGACACCAAGGTTTTATAATTTTATTTTATTTTTTTTACTTAAAAATTTTTTTTTTAGGTAAATATAATTTTTTTTATGTTCCTTATCGGAATATGCAAAATGCACGTTTATTTATTTTATTTCATTTCAGTTTTAAAAGTCTGGGAAAAGGTGATATTTTGTTACCAGACATAAGAAAGTATAAAAAATTTAGAAAGTCTTTTATCAAAAGTGTTTTTCCTTTATTCCCATCCAGTTCACAACGTTTTAAAAATTAGCATTAAGAATAAACTTGGGGAAATCAGTGAAGTTTAAATGATGATGATGATGATGATAATAATAATAATAATAATAATAATAATAATAATAATAATAATAATGATTGTGAGCTTGAAGTTTCACTAGAAAAAGTAAAATAAACTATGAGCTCAAATAAAAATGTGCAATTATGTGAATAATAATCTAAATAAGGAAATGTTTGGCCCAAAAAAAAAAAAAAATCAACCCAATTTTCCGTTTGACTGCAAATGTATATTGAGGTAGAGGAGCAAATGTGAAAGAAGTCCTGAACATTCTGATAGAGTACAGTAAAAAGTAATAAGCTGTGAGTCCTTCAATACTCCGTGTCCTAATAAAAGGTGAAAAATGTTTTCCAGCTGATGGGAACTACTTGATGACGTGTGGCAGTGATAAAAGCCTGAAGCTGTGGAGCGTGAGCCGAGGAGTCCTGCTCAAGACTTACAGCGGACACGGCTACGAGGTGCTGGACGCGGACGGGTGAGAGCTTCACGTCTCACATTGACAACAAACACACGCGACGAGAGAGCACGCTGGAGGTTACAATTATTCAGTGGTACAGCTAGTAAAGGTTTAATTTGTCCCTTCATGTCTTTGTATTTTCACAGCTCTTATGATAACAGCCGGCTGTGTTCGTGCAGCGCAGACAAGACAGCGATCCTGTGGGACGTGGCAACTGGGCAGGTGACCCGTAAACTCCGCGGCCATGCAGGGGTACGGGCTTGGATTTTTTTAGATTCGCGACATTGTGGATGCGGCTACATTCCAAAGCTGCACAGTGCAACACTGAATAGTATTACTTAGTTCTGTTCTTTGCACGTGTCTTTGTGTAGAGGGTGAACTGTGTGAGATTCAATGACGAGGCCACTGTAATGCTCTCAGGTGAGTTTGTGAAGCTGTAGTGCCCAACCAGTGTAGCCTGCTTACTCCTGCTCTAATCGTCTCGTACTTAATATTAACCGAGACTCTGTGCGTTTCAGGTTCTATAGACGGTACAGTGCGCTGCTGGGACATTCGGTCCAGAAAGATGGAGCCGATTCAGATTCTGGATGAAGCGCGAGACGGCATCAGCAGCCTGAAAGTGGTTGAGCACGAGGTGCTGACTGGGTAAGAACCAAACTTATCCCTTATATGGACCCGTTCACGTTTCTATAGTAAGTTACAGCGGACACTCTGTATAGACATCGGAGTTCGCTAAACAAGCAGTCGTCTTTATTTTTTTCCCCTCACTACAAAAATGCCAGATGAGCCAGTCGACATGTGAATCTTGAATGATTGACAGTTGCGTAGGTGTGTTGAACTCATCGAAATTTACTGCCATGTGTGTGTCAGTTCTGTGGACGGCCGGGTGAGGCGCTACGATCTGCGGATGGGCCAACTGTACGTCGACTACATCGGCAGTGAGTGTTAAAACTATTTGGCAGGTTTGGGAAGGTCTCTAGGAAGGTCCTTATTCGTTCGTGTGTGTGTGTGTGTGTGTGTGTGTGTGTGTGAATCGCAGGTCCGATCACGTGTCTGTGTTTCAGTCAGGATGGTCAGTGCACCTTGAGCTCCAGTCTGGATGCCAGTGTGCGTCTGTTGGACAAGAGCACAGGAGAGCTGCTGGGAGAGTGAGTCATAAAAGCACACGTATACACACACACACACACACACACACACACACACACACACTCATACACACAGCGTCACTGAGAACAAATCTAGTTTATTAGGTATTCATTATGCAGCCATACTCACTGGTCACTTTATTATGTCTTGATGCTATGTATGGCTCTGCTATGAGTGTATCAGGAGTAGTAGTGTTGCTGGGATTCTTAATGAAGTTTCGTGTGTGTTGTATTTGTGCACAGATACACAGGACACCAGAATAAAGACTACAAGCTGGACTGCTGCCTGTCTGAGAAAGACACTCACGTACTGAGCTGCTCCGAGGACGGTCACGTGTACTGCTGGGACCTGGTGGAGGTGTGTGTGGAACAATAAACCCCCTTAATACACACACAGTACCTCAAACACACCCCCAAAGTGATTTCTCTCTCTGTCTAAATGGATTAATCAGTATTTTTTGTGTCTGTTTATTAGGGCTCGTTAACGCTGAAGCTGCCCGTCGGGAAAGCCGTCGTCCAGTCGCTGTCCTTTCACCCCACAGAGCCTCGTCTACTGACAGCCATGGAGGGGCGTGTCCAGATCTGGGGTGCGGAGCCAGATGAAACGGACACGGCTGAGTAAGGCACGGTGAGAACCTTCACACGGCCTGGACTTATTTCACCAGAATGTTGGAGTTTAAAATTTCAGTGCCTTTTGTACTTCATCCCGAATACATTGATTTGAATGCAGATCATTTTATCAACCTGACTCGTTTCATGTTTCACAAAGATTCTTTGTTAATGTCAGTCAAAAGTGTGTTCATTGATTAGGTCAGATGTTAAAAATGAAGTGTGGAAAATTAACACTCTGTGTGAGGAACACGAAGCAAATGATTTTTTAAAATTGGTAATAGGATTGAAATACTATATTTTGAAAATGGCTTTATCGTTCAGCGTTCAAAATGAATAATGGTTGTCGTGGGTAATAAAGACAAATGTAAAATCTTTATTGGAACTGTACACACTGTATGTACACAGCACAGAGGAACAACAGACTCCCAATAAATATAAAAAAAAAACAATAAATAAATAATTTACAGTACATAAATATATTATTAGTTTGCTTTCAACCGATAATTGTTCGGACCACGCGATCCCTCAGCTGTGTCTCTCCGTCTTCTCACGCTAAAGCCGAACTTTTCAGCATCGCTAGCGAAAGAAGCCACGTCAGTATCAAGAGAAAGCAAGAGGCACGTTTGATACGCAACGTGTTTGGAAACGCGGTCAGCGTTATGTTACCTGCTGTTCCAAAACACGAATCTTATTTACAGCCTGAGCAAAAAAAATTTTCTTCCACACCAAATATAAATGTCCATATTGTTTCAGCTTTTTCAGTCGACGCAGGAGCAGGCGGAGGCGGAGAGCTTCTCGACCTTGTGCCAGCGGTGGGTGTTGTCGAGGAAGGCCATGTCCTCGTGGCGCGTCGGGCGGCAGCATGGCATCTGGTGCCAGGTCTCGGTGGGGGGCAGAGCGCCGCTCAAGCGCAGATTGGTGAGGGTCAGCTCGTGGTTGGAGAGCACACGCGGGCACGCACCACTGCAGTATTTAAACAGCACCATTTCATCCGAGTCGTAGCCGAGGCCAAGGTCTCTCACCTGCAACATGAACATGTGGATTCAGGGAATTGTTAACATCTGTATTAATTCTGTTAATATGTCACAGTTGGTTACAGTGTATGATTGGACAGATACCTCACTGCTGACTTTTCCAATATACCAATTAAAATGTATTTTCGTCTGTTGCTGATCCTAGCATGTTCCTAAAGTTATCATACATGACGGATCAATAATTAGGGGAATTTAACATTTTGTTACGTAAACAATGATATCCAATGAGGCTTCTGTACAAAGATTTCGTAATAAATTTTTCCTTTAATTTTTACCTTCAGCTTGTGTATTTTTAAATATAAATACCGTGGAACAGTGATATTTTTAGACGCGGTCATCATCCCGTGTGAAATTTTAATATGTAATACCTGTAGTTTTTTTTTTTTTTTTTTTAATAAAGAAATGTGTTTTCTGGTAAACTTTGTAAAAACATTTTTCAATAGCTGATATGTGATGTCTCGAACCTGCAGCAGAATCGAATGCAGTCCACATGGGTCCTCTGCGCTGCGGCGTGACCGCAGCACACTTCCTCCCCAGCGTCTCCCCGATCCGTTCTGCTCCTCTCGGTCGTCTTCTCTTCCTTCTCTCCTCGTCTCATCTGGGAGGCCCGATTCAGAGGAAGTGGCTTGTTCTTGGATATCTGACACGGAAACACAGAGTAGATAGATAATTTAAGATCTGATACTGTGCTTTCCTGTGGCGTTACAAAGTAACTCCTCTAGTCCGCATTACAATACTGTTGCTCAGTTATTTTTTTAAAAAGTGACAAAATCCGTGAATAATGTATATTAGATATTATTTAGGTGTATGCAGTCTAAATGCCTAAAAACAAGGCATAATAATTAAAAAAAAAAAAGTATATGAACACTGCTGCAAATCAAATAAGTTTCATTGTATCAGTTTCAATACATTAAGGTTTAAAATAAAAAATACTACAATAGAAAAAGTGAAGAAAATTTTAGAAATAAGATGAGTGCATTGTGAATATTTTATATTACATCTGTGAAGTCAAAATACAATTTCCTTAGGATACATTAAAATACACTGCTAAATTGTAAAAATAATTAAATTTGTCTCTTCTACCTTTTCTATAAGGTCATGACCTTTTTATTAGGCTTACCCAGTAGAGGGTGCAGCCAGTGTCCCTCTCCTACTTGAACGCAGAACAGCAGCATGGTGAGCTTCAGAAGAGAACACATCTTTCTTTTTCTCTTTTCCGTTTCTGTCTCGTCCTCTGTATCTCTTCCCTGTGTCGTAATCAAGGCGAAAAAGTGGACGATGCTGATGTGTACCAGAGCCTGCTTCATATATGCTTGTCTCAGGAAGATGGGGGCTCGGCTTAGCCCCGCCCCTTCTCACCTGTGCTCAAGACAAAGCTGATCTCAGAAAAAATATATACTGAAATGGCATAAATATCGATTCGCAGGTGTTTTCCGATGCCCTGAGCACATGGGAGGCGAGAATAAATCATTTAAAGCATTTTGAAGCTAAATCATTTAAAGCTGTTTGTAGAAGAGCAGGGCAAGGTGTCTGCGATCTTAATCTGTCAGCCAGTCACAGTCCAGGGCTTGATCTGAAAGGGACGGTTCATATTCTGGACCAGCGCTCGATCGAGCACACGTGACCTGTTGGATCAAAGGTTGAGGACGAGGAAGTAAGTGGGTTAAATCCACGAAGACGAGACAGACCGAAGGATAATAATTAAAAAAGAGCACAGCAGACCACGGCTAGATATCTTCCTGGAAAAATTCCGAGAACAATGACTGACTTCTGAAATCCGAACATAAATTTAGGGATTTTATCAGAAATGTGCCTTTTCCCCCTACTTGCAACATTCCTAAGGTAGCTCGGAGGAGACTAATGCCGAAGGAATCGTGGAATGTGTCTGACTGGCAGAAGGATTGCAGCACGGTCATATGTTCCTTGCGCTTTATAAGGTTATGCTCAGGGGAAGACGCTGAAAAAGTATGGAGATGGCCGTTTTTCGTGTTCTTATGCTCCTGTGATAACTCGAGCGTGTTGACCTGTTGACCTCGGGCACTTTCCACGGAACCAATCTTTGTTCACTGGTACACAGAACAAACGCTTGTTTTGACCTGAGGAGTTCTGGAGTAACTACAAGACTGTTGCCTTGTAAGACTTTCTAGGGGCCTGAATATTTTATTAACATCAAAAAAGGCTTTACCATCTTCCTCCGGTATTTGCGTTTCTTTATGTGGCAGACACTTATTTTTAAAGAGCCAACAGTGATGCACATGCAACAGAACTAGTTTCCACCACGGAAACATGGTGACTTCTGAGCTTTCTATCAGACCTTCTCAGAATTAATCTGGACTCCGTTTTAAAGCATCCTTTGGCGAGGAGAGGGACGGTGTCCATATATAAGGTTGTCACTTTCTTGTGACAAGCCATAGAGCATCTCCTTTCCTCCTTCCTTCATGGAAAAAATGCCACAACCTAGATTCTGCCTCGATAAGATGGATAGAAAGAGATGAGACGTACAACGAATTTCTAGTTGGCATCTCTCATTTACCCAGTAGCGTGTGCAGCAACAACATGAAATAACTTGTATAACAAGAAGAGATAATACTGTAGAAAATATGTACAGTAAACTGGGATTGCTCAGTGAATTAAAATCACAAATTACTTCTTTACATTGATACAATGTGATGCGGTATGTCTGTATTACAGACATAATGTGGAAAAATTAGGTCAAGTGTCAGAGTGCATTAGCAGCATTGGGGGTGGACTTGCAGTTCTCTGTTCTCAACAGGTGAAGGAGGGAGGGGGAGTGATGGAAGCTACAGTCCTGGGGTAGAAGCTGTTCTTCAGTCTGTTGATGTGGGCTTTTATGGCTCTGTATCTCTTCCCTGACAGCAGGAGAACAAACGGTCTGTATCCTGAGTTTGTTGGGTCCTTGCTAATGTTGCTAGCCTTCTTGTGTAGATGGCTAGCATATACAGTGTCCAGACTTGGGCGCTCAGTTCCTGTGATCCTCGTGCCAGATCTTTTCGGTTCTCGGCAGTGCAGCAGGTATACCACACAGTGGCACACGATGCTTTCTGTCGTGCTCCTGTAGAAGTTCAATAGGACCTGAGGGGGCAGTTTGACATCTTTGGGTTTCTTGAGAAAGAAAAGTCTCTGTTGAGCTTTCTTCACCATGTGGGAGGTGTTAAGGGACCATGAGAGCTCCTTTGATATTTGGACTTCCAGGAATTTGAGGTCATTTGAGGTTGAGGTCTCCACCTCCTCACCATTTATGTGGTGAGGGGGTTGGGTGGTCTTTCTGGATCTCCTGAAGTCCACAAGTGGCTCTTTCAGACCGGAGGACTTGTCATAGTTCTTAGAACTGTTGGAGGAAGTTCCCCCTTTTTTGTGTGTCTGCATTGCAGGATATTAGAACGCTGTTTTGAGGGACTTTTTTAGCTCCTACTTCAAGGTAAGTACTCTCCCAGCACAAGACGAACCATAGGCACTATCAGACCAAACAGTTCGAGGGAATTATTGAGAGGAACTACCCCTTGGGGAGCTCTCCCAAGAACTACATACCTTCAAGGGCTTTTTTTGTTTGTTTGTTTTGCGTTCGCACCAAAAGTAGGAACGCTGAAGTAACATAGGCCGACGGTTGCTGTAGCGACGTCACTAGTTTGTTGTTTTCACACTAAACAACAAACTAGCCACATTAGAATTTAAACTTGGCCATTTTCGTGTGTCGTGTTTCAGTCATGTGTTTCTATCGAAACGGATCATTCGACTGCGCCGTACAATGGGGAGGCCAGGAAGTGTTACGTGCTGCCAGTAAATTCTTTGTTTTACAACATAAAGAGCAAATTTGTGGTGGAAAATAATTAGTGATTTCTTTAAATATGTTTGCCTAACATGTTAGTGTGGATTATTATTTTATAGGCTAAGGGTTTTCTTGCATGATAAAACCTGAGCTTTAGAGGAACTTTCACACAGAACACAACCCCACGGAAAGCCATCCATCACCGACTGGATTAGAGTCAGAGTTACTTTCCACTGCTGTTGTCCTGATGTTGGCCCAGAGCTCGCTCACAGTTCACCTGCTTGTTGCACCTTGTCTGGACTACGGCACGACACAGCAGCTAACACAGGGTCTGTGTTCTGAAGTAGTTAATGTGTGTTCTACAACCCCAATTCCAAAAATGTTGGGACACTGTGTAAAACAAATAAAAACAGAATGTAATGATTTGCAAATCCTTTTCAACCTATGTTCAACTGAATACAATATGAAGACAAGATACTTCATGTTCAAACTGATAAACTCTATTGTGTTTTTTGTAAATATACACTCATTCTGAATTTGATGTCTGCAACATGTTCCAAA